>WWPM01024896.1:0-15061 GCA_023279145.1 Glomeris maerens | reverse complement strand
ATCCGACAATTAATATTTTCACCAACAGCCACCAAGTGTTTCACCAATTATCCACATAATAGTTTATGCTGCCCATAGGCCAAACTTAACGCTTAAATATTTTTAGATTTCCTACAGATGATTTGCAGTCGTTGCGGAAATTCTGCAGATACCACTATTTAAAATTCCAGCATAAATAATAGAAATGAATGTACAGAAATTCTTAAGATTGAAATCTTTATTTACCTCCCGACAAGTTTACTAAAAAATCTTCAGGGGGAAGGCCCAAAAAAACGCCGGGTATTCGAAGGACCGCATTATCGAGGGAGGACTGTACTTTGTTACCGATTCTGTTGGAAGTTGTCTTCGGCCCTCGTGATGGTTTCATGTTGAAGCCGAAACCGGTTGGCATTGAATATAGTTTGTCTCCAGTTTACGAGTTAAAGGATACCTTTTTTTCGAACTTACTTGGAACTCGTAATCTCCTTGCTGGAACATGAAACAAATCATGCTTTTTGGGAGCGAAATTGGAGTTTGGAATTACAGTCTTCCTTTTAATATGCTTTACTCTTCTTTCTTTCTCTCTTTACTTTCGCAGCAAACGGTCACTTATCGGCAGACACCCGGCTCATTGTGGACTGAAGGTGCAGCCACTTTTACTAACTTTTCTTCCCTCATTTCTCTAAATTAACCAACACTGTCCACAAAACAAACAAACTCGCAAACATTAATCTTTTAAAACAAATATTCCAGGTGAACTCCGCATGTCGAAGTTACAGCAGCCAAGGTACGAAGATATCGATATCGTATGAAACTATGAAACGGGAAGTTTGGGCCTTGCTTGCCAGGTGCCAAACCCATTCTCGTCCCCGGATACGATTGGGTTTTGAATGTTTTTCACGAGGCCTTACGGGGGGAAAAAATCGTCACGGAACGAATGTTGAATCGTTGCGGAGTTATAAGTCTTGCCTTGAATTGTAACGTATTCTTCCGAGTAAATTACTATCTAATAACTACGCTGTTCAAGTGATCTCTGCGACTCCCAACGGTCGTTTGCACACGTTAACGACAATTTTACAAAGTCACAATTGAATAATTTTACGCCCGCTTCTTACTCTTAATTCTGGCGCCTCAATCGAGAGGTTTTGCAAGACAGCTTTGAAAATATTTGCCGCTCAATATCCGATATAAACACGTCCAATTGAATAAATAGATTGATTAAATGCTAATTAATGCCTTGCGACTAATTGTGATTATAATTAGTAAGATTTTGTAAAACAGAAAAGGGAAATAAAAGCCGGCCATTGTATACATCAAGGTGTCCATTGTTTCCAATGTGTATTCTCAACATTTGAGAAAATTGGAATTTACGTAACAATTAGTGCAGAGAAAGATGTTTTTGTAATGATTACATGATTATCCCTATGGTTTCCACCTTTTTGCTTAATCTAGCGTATATATAATGAGATATATGGCTTATTTTAACAAGTTTTCCACATAAAATTGCACGTACCTTGGTTCAAATTTGCCGCTTGTTTTCCACGAATCGATTATATCGATATCTCGGCGATATATCGATGCGCCCCTGCTTTTGAACGGAGCTGCAAGATGGCTCCTAGCCCCAAATCGAAAAGCACGTGGGAAGAATGTGGCTTCTGTAAGCGTTTGATGCACACGAAGGATTCGGAAAGACACCGGGAAATTTGCCGGTCGCAAAGCGAAACGCCATCTTGCGATTCACTTGAAATTCTCGGTCACGCGTTCATTTCCAACCGATGTTTCCATTGTTTCGCCGCGGTTCGTTCGCAGAAAGGTTTGTCAATTGTTTATAGGGAAAAGCGTCCAATAACCGCGCACATTTATGACGAATGCCGTTACACGTCTACACAAGAATGAATGACTGCCGTGGTCAAGTTCAGGAACAAATCGAAGTGAACGCGTCCGTCCCGAAGCAGAAACGACGCATCCCCGACTTGCCATTGGTTGAAATCGCAAAGCGCGCGCGTTCGGCCCCGCCCCTAGCGCCGCCCACAGTGGCGGTTATCATTTGAAAACATTCGAAAATCGCTTCGCATTGATTGGCCCATATGCATTGGCCACTGTAACCTCCCCCGACTTACGTAGGACGCGACTTTCGTAACTCAAAGTTACGTTTTATACATTCTTTTTATGCAAGTATTTTTTCATACTTTTATTTGCATCCCAGTAAATACTGCCTCCATGACTATTTATTTTTAAAATATATAAGCATACATCCACATAACGATAATAACTATTACATATTTTTTTACAAAGTTAAAAGCAAATTACAAACTCGACTTACGTAACTCGGGGGGGGGGGTATATGGTGGAATTGCTGTATACACATTACTATACCAAACGGTCCCAATTGTTTAAAACTTAGTGAGGAACTATTGTAATCTTTTTCATCTTATTTTGAAAGTTTAATTGATTGGGTTATTTGTTTTCTGTAGGGGAAGAGCTGAAAGCAATTGGCGATGAACAATGCGAAGAAATGGTCCTTCTCAGTGCTCCCGCCATGAACCTTCTATCGGTATCTATTGGAGACCATGTGCAAATCTTCAATTGCAACGATGAAAGCGAAATTCAAACCGCATGGCCCTTGAAAGACACAAGATGCACCAACGTTTCCATCAGCAGGAGGTTATCGGAAAGATTAAGTATCGCTGACGGACGAAGGATAAGACTTTGTCGCTTCGACGCACCACGGCTTCCCGCAAGTCACGTGACAATGGATCCAGAGTAAAAAGGGGGCTTTATGTATTGAACATCATCTTCATGGTTATAATATTATTCGTATCTTCATCCGCAGCGATGACGTCCACCGGGAATACTTCACGGATGCAGGCTTCGTCAGCTACTTCACTCGCAAGAACGGTAAACACGGGTTGCTTTAAAATAGTTGCTTTCATCGCATTTGATTCAAAAGCATTTTCTTCATCTTTCAGACGGGAAGTTCGTACGCGTAGGTTCTCGCCTTGCGGCTCAGTTTTGCGGCCAGCAATGCGATTTGCGCGTCCGTAGCGTATCTTCCGCGTATCCGAAAGAAACAGAAGACGAATTGGCACGGCTGTCTTTGTCCGAAACAAAACCCCAATTCTTCTATATAACGCCCGACACCAAGCTGGCATTTGGGAAAAGTAGGCAACCGGACGCGTCCTCGGCAGTCAAAGTCGACAAGGGCCTCGGCGCTGTTGGTGGACTGACCAAGGAGGTAGATCGTATAAAGGGCATATTGAACATCGCTTTCCGAAAGGCAAAACCCTTCTGCGATAGAGGTTTGTAAAAAAAAGACTTTTTTTGTTGTTGCAATTTTGTCGTTGCAACCTTTCACGCAACTATCCGATGTAGGTCTCAAGGTACCGAAAGGCATATTGCTGTTCGGTCCCTGTGGCACCGGGAAGTCACTTCTATGCAGGGCATTGGCCGCAGAATCGAAATGCCACTGCGTCTTCGTCAACGGTCCCGAAATGTTCAGCAAATTTTACGGGGAAACGGAAGCCAAGTTGCGAACGATCTTCCAAGAAGCAAAAGACAAGTTTGTAGTTTCTCAACTACATATGTAGCATGCCGTATTCTAATGTATACGTACAACTTGGTTAGGGAGCCAGCGATGATATTCTTCGACGACGTAGACACGGTTTGTCCGAAGCGAGAGAAGACATCCAACCAACAAGAACAGCGGGTTACCGCAACGCTTCTCACAATGCTCGACTCCTTAGAGGTGAATTCCTCTTTCAGCAACACACGCAAGAAATGTATTCCGTCCAAAGTCTTTTTATAATTTGGAAGTGTTCTTTTACTTCCATGCGAACCCTTTTCATGTCTGTTTTGTGTCCTACTATGTATTTTGCAATCTTTAACCCGTAAAGGCACCCCCATAAAAGACGATTTCTGTAAGTATGGGAGGACCAATTATTTGTTGTTGTTGTGCTTGTCGTGCACAACATAAATAATGTTCACTCTGGTCATCAACAATAATTTATTTGAGCTGGCAAACTGTGGAAAACTACAAGGATCAAACGGTTTTGAACTCTGCTGCTCTTCTGCTTTTAAAACGGCGTCTCCATTGAACATAAGCTCGGATGAGCGTGCACATGATCTTGACTTTTCTACTCTTCCTTCGTTGTCTCTCCCCTTTTTATACTCTTTTCCTGCGTTCTCATTGGCCCTGCTTGAATCAGAGGGCACAGAAGTTTGGTGCAAATTCGGTCGCACTTGATGACTCACAAAGGGGGTTCGGTGCGAGTTCGGTTGCATCCACTGCTTGCGAAGTGGGTTCGGTTGCACCCGCTGCATGCACTCGGCATTACACGATACATTAGCAAACATGCACTCAGCATTACAGTTGTATCCGTATTTTGCAGGATTACTCTGTTGTTGTCATTGCGGCGACAAACAAACCGGATTCGCTGGATCCGGCAGTACGGCGTCCGGGTCGATTGGACGAGGAGATCGAAATAGGCATCCCGGATCCTCGTGCTCGCAAACAAGTTCCCATTTATTAGACCGTGCGACTTTTGAGATTCGTATCACGCACATCAACTTCCCTCGTTATCCTGCATTCCAGATACTTGACGTGCTACTTTCTGACTTGCGTCACGATCTTTCCGACGAAGAAGTGTCTTGCGTCGCTCAAGCGACCCACGGCTTCGTAGGAGCCGATTTAACAGCTTTGATTTTCCAAGGTATTCCTTACTTAAAATTTTCTTCCGTCATCACCCAATCATTTCACCAGCTACAAATTTTGCTTTAGCCGGAATGAGAGCTCTTAAGCGACACGTCAATTGCGAGCGGCTCTCGTTTCAAAATTTCCAAACCGCTATGAAGACCGTGAAGCCTAGCGCCATCCGGGAGATACTCATCGATGTCCCAAAGGTTCTTATCGCGCGGCTGGGTTTTTGCGGTTACTATTGTGAACCTAGTCTAATGACAGGAGAGGTTCTAGGTAAGATGGGATGACATCGGTGGCGAGGAAGATCTGAAGCTAAAGCTGAAGCAGTCGGTCGAGTGGCCGTTGAAGCATCCCGAGGCTTTCAAGCGAATGGGAATCGCGCCACCGAAAGGCTTCTTGTTGTACGGACCACCGGGTTGCTCGAAGACCCTCATCGCGAGAGCACTAGCTACAGAAAGTGGCCTTAATTTTATCGCTATAAAGGTTGAACGGATGGATGGCGTTAAGTATTATATAGATGGGTTGCGATGATCCAAATTTTTTCCCCAGGGTCCGGAATTGTTCAGTAAATGGGTCGGGGAGTCCGAGAAGGCCGTGCGTGAAGTTTTCCGAAAAGCCAGGGCGTCCGCACCGTCAGTGGTGTTCTTCGACGAGATCGACGCTTTGGCCGCCGAACGCGGCAGATCCTCCGGCGGAACTGACGTGGGAGACCGGGTGTTAACGCAGCTCCTTGTCGAGATGGACGGGCTAGACCAGCTGAAAGATGTGGTCATTGTTGCGGCCACAAACAGGCCAGATATGATAGACAGGGTAATTTCGATTAACATTGTCCGAATGTCTGAATCGAGTGTTTGATGTCGAAACTGTACCGTCAGGCACTTCTACGACCGGGAAGACTGGACAGGATGATCTACGTGCCCTTGCCGGACGACGCTACGCGTACGGCCATCTTCAAACTCCAATTCCAAAAGATGCCGATCGCGAGTGACGTGAAGATCGAGGACCTTGTGCAGGCGACGCAAGGATATTCCGGAGCAGAGGTGATGGACAAGTTCTCGATTCCGTCACTCTAATGCTTATTATATTTTCTTTTTAAGGTTGTGGCAGTTTGCCATGAATCCGCACTTCTGGCTCTTCAAGAAGACATCGAAGCTCGCCTCGTTACCGTTCAAAACTTCCAAGAATCGCTCCGTACCGTCAAACCCAGAACTTCTCCGTCTACGGTGGAGTTTTACGAGAGATATAATAATAATCTCGCGTCTAGGTCCAGTTGATTTTATGGCCTCGGATATCATTGTAATTAAATGTTATTTAATTCATGTCTTCTATTTCTTTCACCGCGTTCGCTATCTCTTGCAACATATCGGTGGTAGTTGTCGAGCGGCCGTGTTTGAAGAACGCCGCGTTGTTGCATTTCCTCGTCAACCAACAACCAACGTAACTCGCGCACATTAAATATTGACTCGGATCAAAGCTCACCCTGAAACATTGAATCAGTAACTCTTCACAATAATATTAGTCCTATTTACTAAAGTGGTGGACAAATTAATAGCACATTTTTACAATTTTAAGCTTTTAAAGCTCTGCAAAAATATTTTTATTCATTTACAGACTATTACATATTTTTTTCAATTGAAAGCATGTTAAAGCACGAATTAATATTTAGTAAACTTTCCCTTGGCCTTCAGTAAAGACTCTATCCTCCTTGGCATTCCCTTAACTAGGGTCTTGCAAATATCCTTAATTTCATCATCGCGGTGCCACATATCGATAATATTAATTAGCTACGAGTTTCTGCTTGGTTGTGGGTTTTCTTTGTTGCATCCTTTTCTTGACAATGGCCCATAAGTTTTCTATACGCTTCATATCTGGGCTATTTTCCGGCCACTGCAGAACCTCAAGGTCTTGTTCTTCAAGGAATCCTGTAAATGATCTGGTCTTATGGCATGGTGCGCCATCATGCATGAAAGTTGCACTTTCACCTGGAAACCATTCACGTAACTGAGGCAGAAGCCTTGTTTGGAGGACCATATTGTACTGCTCTGGCCTCACATGTCTACTAACATTAACTTACATTTAAAATGGTCTGCCAGTAAATAAAAACAATTTCTGTAGCTAAATGCTTAAAATTGTAAAAATGTGCATATGTTCTATTAATTTGTCCACCACTGTATATAGGCCTTTTGACAAACTTACGTGGGGCACTTCCTGTCAAACGCTAGTTTACTCCAGTATGAAAATGTTGCTAAACTACCGGAGAGAATGTCACCTTGTCCTCCGCATCTTCTTGGACTACCTTCTTCGCTGCATGTCCAAACTGTCCCAAGAAATTTCCAATATCACCGTTAACAAGTTGGCGTAATACAACATCAAAAAAATCAAAAATTACCATTGTTTCCTTCGGTGATGATATCGTTAGAACCTTTACAGACAACCGTAACGTTTCCTAACAAATTGCTCAACTTTACGACATCTTCCGCTCTGATTTCCTTCACGTTAATGTCATTACCTGTCTACAAAATAGATACATAATTCAATATTTACACCAAATTTAAATAGAGAAATAATGTTTGTACCACTGCTTTGTACAGTCTTGAGAATTCCATGACATTTGGTGTCAAGATCAAGTTACGATAGCCTTTGATCTGTTCCCAGTTTGTGTTCACGTAAAATAGTCCGTCCTACGAAATAAGGAAGAACTTTACACAGTCAAGTCATCAGTTCTGCATTATTATTATTTTTTTATTAAAGTAACTTACAGCATCTATAACTATAGGCAATTGGAATTCTTTTGCAGCATCGATAATGACACGGACACTTCCGAATACGCTTGGGTCGCGTCCCAGACCGGGACCGAGAACTACCGCGTGCATTCGCTGTAACCAATCGCGTATTTCGGCATATGAATCGGAATCCCCTCTGATAACAGTAACATAATTGTAATGTAAACTACGACTTTATAGCAAAATAGTTATATACAGTAAAGGATGCACGATCAACTCCGGACTGTAACTTTTAATCACGGGTGCTGCTTCTTTCGTGCAAAACAAATGGATCAAATCACACCCCTAACATCCACAAAAAGACATTAACTGTTTCATTACATAAAGAAAAAGTCCAATAACATTTTAAATACATATACCACTTTCAAAGCAGACATGGCAGCATAGTAAGGACCACCTGTATACCTAAAAATTCATTCTTCTTTTAAAAATGCGTATATATCTAATTTATTTCATAATATCTTGGCAACCCATCGTACTCTTTACACCCTCCAATTACACTTATTCGTCCCATGTCTCCTTTGTGAGAGAAATAATCTAATTTCGGCAAGATCCATTTGAAATCATTGATGGAAACTTGTGGATTTGTTGCCATTTTTCGCAAAAACGGATCTGTTAATTAATGAAACAGTATCTTAACACAAGGAAATAATACATTTTCGCATTTAAATGACAAGAGCTGAATACAATTATAGTTTTTGAAGCAAAGTTTGGCAGACAATCTCGCACACATCACCTTCAACAATCAGTCTTTAACAAATTAACTACGCCATCTACACGAATGGATGCGGAACTAATCTAAATTCCTATATTAGGATTAAATATATTCCCGACACATGAGATATAATAATCTTTCAAAAAGTGGATTCAGCAAAATGTCAGCCCCCACTACGCACTTTTTAATATGATGGTTTCGGACAACAAATGTGGAAGTTTCCAGGGGAATGAAGAGGAAAATTATAACTATAGTTGGGCATGATTTCGCCAGGTGGCAGCACAATTATTCGCGTGCGATCAATACGGTAGCGCAGTAGGAGTTTTCCAAATACCCAACGCAACTGTGACGTCATCATGATGCGGTCGTCACCGATCCAAAACGCATTGTGACGTCATCATGGTGATGCGTCCCGATTGGCTTACGAAAGGGATGGTTCCATTGTCATGGCCTAGGGTAAAATCAATACACCAAATTCAGGGAAAACATTCTTGTACGGTCAACTGCCGTCTTGTACGTCGTCAGCACACTGTTTTTTCAAGCAAATGAACTAATAACCAGCTGCTCCAATTACTGTCATTCAAAAGTGGAGGGCGTGTCTTGATGGTAAAACCTAACTAAAAATAAAAACTATTATATTCCAATATGTACTCTATATAGTAAAATACCCCAAATATAAGTGGTTTTCATTGAAGATACGTGAATTAAAAAAACATTTTCAATGCAAAATATTACAATTTATCTTTATGACGTCATTATTCAGGAGTGCCAGTCAGCTGAGAAGTAGTAATTCGTCTGCATCATAATAAATTAAATTGCCATGGCTGCAATTCGACATACACTTCTCAGAGAGGTTTTCCAGCCCAGTGAGGAGCGTTTGGTAGGTGTGGTCCACGTGACAAAGGCCAGCAAGAAAAAGAAAATAAGTATCCTATGTGCCGCAGGTATACGCGGTTGTTAAGAAAAATGTCTGAATTTGTAAAATAAAAATATACAAACACGTGTAATTTCAGTTTCCCAAGAAAAACCAATCAATGTTTATTTGTACCAAGTAAAGAAATCCGACAAAGACGTGTACAAGAAACGTAACGCGTGGAACCTCCGCGACTTGAAATCTATCGATGGCCGACACGACAACAAAGTATATAAAATTGTTAAATTAATATTTAAATTTGTTTCCTTTAATACTCCTTTAAAAATACAGGATTCGGCTGAGTTTGAACTTCACTTCGACCGCGTTTACAAATGGAACGCGAGCAATGCCCACGAGAAATGGGCTTTTATATCTTGCTTGTGGAAGGTGTTTCATTATAATTATTCCTTAAATGGGTTTAGTTATGGATATAGTTTGGCCAATTGTTTCTTTTTGAACTAAGTTGGTCTGCCGTCATCTACCGAGACAAAAACCGGCTTTCGTCAATGTCCCGAGTAATCTACTTGAAGGTATCGCAGTTTCCAATGAATTAAACGTATACATATAAGCAGTATGTTATTGCGTGTAATGTGATAAATTTACGGTAAAAATTCTACGTAAAAGTTGTATGCGGATCTTAAAACATCTCACAATTTATAAATGAAATGTATGATGATTCATTCGTAACGATGAAGAAGATGAATGTAAAGTATTTTGGCAGAAAGCATATTAAGCGGGGAGACGGAAACGGTTTTGAAAACTATCGGGGACGACGTGGCCCTCGAAGCCGAAGACTACCAGGCTTTGTCCGAGAAAGAGGAAAACGACTTGGAGAAACTGATGAGCCAATGCGAGGTTGCCATCACCGATGCCGATGAATTCGTGGAGCAGTTGTCGCGTGACTTGTCCATCTTAGACGGGGCACGTTGTTCCCTTTCCGTTACGTCGTTAAACATTCGCTATAGCATTCAATTCCCTCAAATTATAGGCTAACGTTCACACCATTATGGCATCCGAGGAGAAAGTCCAGAATCTGATGGACATGATCCAGACGGCCATCGACGAAGCGACGAAGATCGAGACCGATCTCGACTCGTACGACGATATCTTGAAGGCGAGCCCTTGCGTTATTCCACATGTGCCCCAGTTGGTTTTTTCTTTTCAATTTACATTTCGAGTCCGTTCGCAGAGTGTTCGAGAAAACATGGAGAAAATCGAGGAGAAGAACCTTTTGATCCAAATGCAGAATACGAACAACCGGAAGTTGTGCGACGAACTGGAAAACCTCGTCGTAAGCAACGAGTGCACCAAATGAATATACTATGTAGTCTCTTTACTGATGAAAGTGGATGCAAATTTCCAGGCTCAGCTTGACCTGGCGCATCACCATCAGATGGCTTTGCTGAACGGCAACTTGGCCAGCGGTCACCTCGCGGACTGCAACGCGGCCGCAAAGGCCCTTCACAAGACGCGGAACGCCCAGATAGACAAAAGTGAAATCCCACAGATTTTAATTAATAAGACCTGGTCGTTGTCACGATGCAGCACACGCAAATAATCTCTGAAAAAAACAGATCTGATGAAAATGAGTGCCGTCCAAGACCAGATGAAATTACTTGAAAAGCTGAGCACCAAGTTTACCAACCGTCTATCGCGGCATCTCAACAACCTGTTCATTCACCTGGTAACTGGCGATTTATACTATATTGATCGCGTTTAACTACATGAAGTGAAGATGTTCAGGGGAACGACCAAGGCGATGTCCTAAGCGCGGAAGCGGAAGAACCGACGATGGCTCGTCACGCCACGTGTCACAAGGACCTGCTCCCTTACCACGAACTCATGTGGTGGCTCAAGGTGACCAACGCAAACTCGCATTCCCAACTCTCCAAAGTTTACACGGGCGCGCTGTGCAAGCGCTACGAGCGGGAGATTCACGACTTCTTCGAGGTTGCCAATCAGCTGATGGCGGCGAGGCCGGACCGGGACCGGAGAGGTTAGGGCTGCTCTCGCTCGGTTATTTATAAGGACCGTGTACTTACTATACAAAGGTACAGTTGCGTTGGCCGCAAAGGATTCCAGCCAGGACCTTGCGGCCAAGGCGAGTGCCAAGAACCTGTCGCCGACGTTCCAGAGTTCGGGGGAGTTTGGGTCCGAGTTGGAAATAAGCGAGCGGCAGAAATTTGACAAGGTCATTATCGTTGAGTATGTCGATGAAATGCACATGTAGGTGTCTAGTGTGTGCTTGCCCAATTCTAGTTGCTGGAACGTATTTTGAGTGAATTGGAACCGGTCTGTTTGGCGGAGCAACAATTCTGCGTGCAGTTGTTTCACTTGACGTCCAACCAGACTCAAGTGTGTAGTTTAATATTCACGTTCGTTGTTTTTTTTTTAATTGACGCTCAAAAAACGGTGTTTATTACCTTAGGCCCTTTCAGCGGACGAAGGAAATCCCGCTTTGCAGAGAAAAGAGTAGCTATTACCAGCGTTACGTTGTTAGTTCTGTTATGTTTCATATTATTAATA
This sequence comes from Glomeris maerens, assembly GCA_023279145.1. Lineage (NCBI taxonomy): Eukaryota > Metazoa > Arthropoda > Diplopoda > Glomerida > Glomeridae > Glomeris > Glomeris maerens. Next base: position 3,449 of record WWPM01024896.1, on the reverse strand, counting down.
GGATTTTTCATTTCAGGAAACAGATCAATGAAGAAGTTAGGTGTGTGTACAATTCACTGTATTATTGTTATTTATATTATTGAAATGTTTGATTTTTTTCTTCAGACGTATGATGGGAGAGCTGTTTGCGGTTCTTGAACCCGAGCTGATGAACTTCATCAACAATTATGACAAAACCGACTGTTTGTAAGTATATAACTCCTCTTTTCAACTGGTGTATCACTCGTTCTTCTGTGATTCATGGATGTCAAAAAAATACAGCTTTGAAATTGGATGATTATTTTCAATCATTCTCTTACGTCAACACTTTTGGGTTTCAAGAATACATATATTCTTTCAGCGCATCCATGTTCCTGTTGGTGCGTCTCAGTCAGCACGTCATGTCGGCCCAAGACACCGGGAGTTTCCTGAGCATGACATTCGCAAATGCCCTTGTTCACGCCAAGAGGAACTTCGACAAGTTCATGGCATGTTTTGTTGTTTTGTTTTTTTGAAACTCCAATAAATCTTCGGTTCGATCCGCGCTCATTCATCGTCCGCGATTTCCTCGGCAGCAAGTTCAGATACGGTCCATCGAGGAGACCAAAGTAGCCAAGAAGACCAAGTGCGGCATCCTGCCTTTTGTTTCCAACTTCGAGGAGTTTGCGCAGCAGGCCGAGGCGATCTTCAAAGGCTCCGACAGACGTACCGATTTGGAGAAATGGTACGTCAAATTGGTGCATGCCATGATGGATGCCATACCGAGAATAGCCAAAGAACACCAGAAGACACCCCATCAAGTCATAATAATGGGTAAAATACCTTCAATTCAGTCTCTAAGAACTCCGTAACGAACCCACTATACACGAAACTAAATCCAACATTTGCTACTTCCCAGAAAACTTTCATCATCTGTACGGTAAGAAAGTTGTTTTTACGGTAACTAGTTGATTTTACGACCCGGACCTGAGTAACGGTACGAGTGATACTTTCCGCAGCTCTCCTGTCGCAGCTTAAGATCTCGTGCTTGGATTCGGAAAGAAAAGAAGCCAAGCAGAAGTACATCGAGCAGTTGCAAGCGTACGTCACTCGGTATTTCGGCCGACCACTTGAAAAACTCAACGTCAGTGCCTTACGTTCACATGTAGCTTCCTTGTAATGAAAACTTACGGATGCCCTTTCAACCGTTTAGAACTTCTTCGAGGGGATTCAGGTGAAGGTAGCGCAGGGGGTGAAAGAAGAAGAGGTCGGTTACCAGCTTGCGTTTAGCAAGCAGGAACTTCGCAAAGTTATTAAAGAGTACCCTGGAAAAGAGGTAAATTGCACGTAGAGACACGGAGAGAAACTCCTAAGTGTTATACATTTTAATGAATTTACAAAAGGTGCAAGATTAGGGATAAACCTTGTCTTTTAAACATTACAGGTGAAGAAAGGGTTGGACACGTTGTACAAGATAGTCGAGAAACACCTATGCGAGGAAGAGAACTTGCTGCAAGTTGTCTGGCATTCGATGTTGGACGAGTTCATCCGGCAGTACAAATACATCGAGGCACTTATTAACCGATGCTACCCCGGTTCCCTGATCACGCTCGAGTTCTCCATCGAAGACATACTTCAATTCTTCTCCGACATTGCCCGGTCACACTGACTTTATATTGTAAATCATTGCGTTATTCGTGACAATATACGCAGCCGATACTGTTTGTGCGTGTAGAATGAAATACTATCTAACTTCGAAGTACCCATGTACTGTACCGCAAAAGGACATATAAAAGGGACTAGGTATATGCCATCACGCTGAAACCTTGATTATTGTGTAGTACCTGTTGCGAAACCTTGTTATCGGAAACCTCCATAAAGTTATGTTGAAATTGCAGTTCCGAAGACAACGTAACTGTATTCCCAGTAATGCCGAATCTGATACAGATTCTTATGTAAGCTTGTCTGCAAAATGTTATCGATACTTCAAAGAATCTGTATATCATGATGAATCTCTAGTTGGAGGAATCTTATCTGTATTTACTGGTGAATGCAGTGAAACCGACTGCTATTCCAACATGCGCTGCGTCACTTGAACGATTGGAAAAATTATTATCCAATTAAAAAAGCGATTATTGCTGAACTACTTCGAGTGAAGCAGTTTTCAATTAACCATTTATTACTACGCAGTAACCTTCCCCACGAGTTCCGTACATAGAATGTGTTAAATTGCGGTATTTACACTGATATAAACTACTTATAAAAGTACAATGAAAACTACATTATGTAATCTGCGTTACATTGCTGTTTCACGAATCGGATTTGTTAACCAGATAGTCATTCATTTGATATCAAAGTTTCGGCAACAGATAAAGAAAAAAGTTCTTACTAGTTTTGCGGCTACTTGGTTGCGAAGATCAGAGTGGGCCAGCGGCTCAAATTTTCAACGAGCTGCTTCAATCCTCCACTATGAAGTGCTTCTTCATAATCTTCACCATTCTGTTGGCAGGTAAGAAGCGCATGTGAAACTTAAAAATAAAACAAACAAATTCTTATTATATTACACTGCAATTCAAGCGAATTATACCAGTTAAACATTATAATTTGAACAACCTGTATGTTACTGCTTAGAACTCCTTTAAGTAAAAAAGCTGTTTGTATTTTTAATACAAAGTCAATGTTACACTAATCGGTATTTTTGACTTAATAATGTTACAATCTAGAGAACGAAGTGTAATAAACTAAAAGCTTTCAAATTTCAGGGGTGTATGCTGGGTCATTGCAAAGGTTGAAACGCATTAACATATTTGAACATGAACCGATTGAAAGAGCAAGCACAACTGTGTCTCCTCCAGATGGATCTCGATGTAAGTATGATATATCACTATTAAAACGATAAAACTAAACTGGCATTTGTATTATTTCTCTCCATTTAGTTTGTCAGTATCCTGGATATGTATTCCCCGATCCGTTGGACTGCGACAGCTACTACGTATGTGATGTTGAACTGCACGCTATCCACTACACCTGTCCGTTTCCGTATCTGTTTAACCCTGCCACCAATAGATGCGACGAACGCGAAGTTGTCACCTGCTTCGAAATAAGTAATGAATGCCACCGATATTGAATACTATAGGATTCCACATCAAGCGTGCAGGTCACGTGTTATAAGATTATGTAATTGCACTTTTGAATCAAAGTTGGGAGATTGCGCGTACATGAGCATGCGTATCCATAGAATGTGGTGGTGCAGCAGTATAGGCAGTTCTTTAAATAAAAGTTGACATGCACGTTTGTGGTGGGATACTAAACAACCACAAATAAATCTTCAAAAACCAATAATCGCAGACCCTACGGAAGAAACGACCACCACGGAGGAAACTACCACGACGGAACAAACTACCACGGTGGAAACTACCACAACGGAAACAACTATTACCACGACCGAACCAACTACTACCACGACGGAACAAACCACCACCACCACGGAG
>WWPM01024895.1:0-15062 GCA_023279145.1 Glomeris maerens | reverse complement strand
ATCCGACAATTAATATTTTCACCAACAGCCACCAAGTGTTTCACCAACTATCCACATAATAGTTTATGCTGCCCATAGGCCAAACTTAACGCTTAAATATTTTTAGATTTCCTACAGATGATTTGCAGTCGTTGCGGAAATTCTGCAGATACCACTATTTAAAATTCCAGCATAAATAATAGAAATGAATGTACAGAAATTCTTAAGATTGAAATCTTTATTTACCTCCCGACAAGTTTACTAAAAAATCTTCAGGGGGAAGGCCCAAAAAAACGCCGGGTATTCGAAGGACCGCATTATCGAGGGAGGACTGTACTTTGTTACCGATTCTGTTGGAAGATGTCTTCGGCCCTCGTGATGGTTTCATGTTGAAGCCGAAACCGGTTGGCATTGAATATAGTTTGTCTCCAGTTTACGAGTTAAAGGATACCTTTTTTTCGAACTTACTTGGAACTCGTAATCTCCTTGCTGGAACATGAAACAAATCATGCTTTTTGGGAGCGAAATTGGAGTTTGGAATTACAGTCTTCCTTTTAATATGCTTTACTCTTCTTTCTTTCTCTCTTTACTTTCGCAGCAAACGGTCACTTATCGGCAGACACCCGGCTCATTGTGGACTGAAGGTGCAGCCACTTTTACTAACTTTTCTTCCCTCATTTCTCTAAATTAACCAACACTGTCCACAAAACAAACAAACTCGCAAACATTAATCTTTTAAAACAAATATTCCAGGTGAACTCCGCATGTCGAAGTTACAGCAGCCAAGGTACGAAGATATCGATATCGTATGAAACTATGAAACGGGAAGTTTGGGCCTTGCTTGCCAGGTGCCAAACCCATTCTCGTCCCCGGATACGATTGGGTTTTGAATGTTTTTCACGAGGCCTTACGGGGGGAAAAAATCGTCACGGAACGAATGTTGAATCGTTGCGGAGTTATAAGTCTTGCCTTGAATTGTAACGTATTCTTCCGAGTAAATTACTATCTAATAACTATGCTGTTCAAGTGATCTCTGCGACTCCCAACGGTCGTTTGCACACGTTAATGACAATTTTACAAAGTCACAATTGAATAATTTTACGCCCGCTTCTTACTCTTAATTCTGGCGCCTCAATCGAGAGGTTTCGCAAGACAGCTTTGAAAATATTTGCCGCTCAATATCCGATATAAACACGTCCAATTGAATAAATAGATTGATTAAATGCTAATTAATGCCTTGCGACTAATTGTGATTGTAATTAGTAAGATTTTGTAAAACAGAAAAGGGAAATAAAAGCCGGCCATTGTATACATCAAGGTGTCCATTGTTTCCAATGTGTATTCTCAACATTTGAGAAAATTGGAATTTACGTAACAATTAGTGCAGAGAAAGATGTTTTTGTAATGATTACATGATTATCCCTATGGTTTCCACCTTTTTGCTTAATCTAGCGTATATATAATGAGATATATGGCTTATTTTAACAAGTTTTCCACATAAAATTGCACGTACCTTGGTTCAAATTTGCCGCTTGTTTTCCACGAATCGATTATATCGATATCTCGGCGATATATCGATGCGCCCCTGCTTTTGAACGGAGCTGCAAGATGGCTCCTAGCCCCAAATCGAAAAGCACGTGGGAAGAATGTGGCTTCTGTAAGCGTTTGATGCACACGAAGGATTCGGAAAGACACCGGGAAATTTGCCGGTCGCAAAGCGAAACGCCATCTTGCGATTCACTTGAAATTCTCGGTCACGCGTTCATTTCCAACCGATGTTTCCATTGTTTCGCCGCGGTTCGTTCGCAGAAAGGTTTGTCAATTGTTTATAGGGAAAAGCGTCCAATAACCGCGCACATTTATGACGAATGCCGTTACACGTCTACACAAGAATGAATGACTGCCGTGGTCAAGTTCAGGAACAAATCGAAGTGAACGCGTCCGTCCCGAAGCAGAAACGACGCATCCCCGACTTGCCATTGGTTGAAATCGCAAAGCGCGCGCGTTCGGCCCCGCCCCTAGCGCCGCCCACAGTGGCGGTTATCATTTGAAAACATTCGAAAATCGCTTCGCATTGATTGGCCCATATGCATTGGCCACTGTAACCTCCCCCGACTTACGTAGGACGCGACTTTCGTAACTCAAAGTTACGTTTTATACATTCTTTTTATGCAAGTATTTTTTCATACTTTTATTTGCATCCCAGTAAATACTGCCTCCATGACTATTTATTTTTAAAATATATAAGCATACATCCACATAACGATAATAACTATTACATATTTTTTTACAAAGTTAAAAGCAAATTACAAACTCGACTTACGTAACTCGGGGGGGGGGGTATATGGTGGAATTGCTGTATACACATTACTATACCAAACGGTCCCAATTGTTTAAAACTTAGTGAGGAACTATTGTAATCTTTTTCATCTTATTTTGAAAGTTTGTTTTCTGTAGGGGAAGAGCTGAAAGCAATTGGCGATGAACAATGCGAAGAAATGGTCCTTCTCAGTGCTCCCGCCATGAACCTTCTATCGGTATCTATTGGAGACCATGTGCAAATCTTCAATTGCAACGATGAAAGCGAAATTCAAACCGCATGGCCCTTGAAAGACACAAGATGCACCAACGTTTCCATCAGCAGAAGGTTATCGGAAAGATTAAGTATCGCCGACGGACGAAGGATAAGACTTTGTCGCTTCGATGCACCGCGGCTTCCCGCAAGTCACGTGACAATGGATCCAGAGTAAAAAGGGGGCTTTATGTATTGAACATCATCTCCGTGGTTATAATATTATTCGTATCTTCATCCGCAGCGATGACGTCCACCGGGAATACTTCACGGATGCAGGGTTCGTCAGCTACTTTACTCGCAAGAACGGTAAACACGGGTTGCTTTAAAATAGTTGCTTTCATCGTATTTGATTCAAAAGCATTCCGTGAATCTTTCAGACGGGAAGTTCGTACGCGTAGGTTCTCGCCTCGCGGCTCAGTTTTGCGGCCAGCAATGCGATTTGCGCGTCAGTAGCGTATCTTCCGCGTATCCGAAAGAAACAGAAGAGGAATTGGCACGGCTATCTTTGTCCGAAACAAAACCCCAATTCTTCTATATAACGCCCGAAACCAAGCTGGCATTTGGGAAAAGTAGGCAACCGGACGCGTCCTCGGCAGTCAAAGTCGACAAGGGCCTCGGCGCTGTTGGTGGACTGACCAAGGAGGTAGATCGTATAAAGGGCATATTGAACATCGCTTTCCGAAAGGCAAAACCCTTCTGCGATAGAGGTTTGTAAAAAAAGATTATATTTTTGTCGTTGCAACCTTTCACGCAACCATCAGATGTAGGTCTCAAGGTACCAAAAGGCATATTGCTGTTCGGTCCCTGTGGCACCGGGAAGTCACTTCTATGCAGGGCATTGGCCGCAGAATCGAAATGCCACTGCGTCTTCGTCAACGGTCCCGAAATGTTCAGCAAGTTTTACGGGGAAACGGAAGCCAAGTTGCGAACGATCTTCCAAGAAGCAAAAGACAAGTTTGTAGTTTCTCAACGACATATGTAGCATGCCGTATTCTACTGTATACGTACAACTTGGTTAGGGAGCCAGCGATGATATTCTTCGACGACGTAGACACGGTTTGTCCGAAGCGAGAGAAGACATCCAACCAACAAGAACAGCGGGTTACCGCAACGCTTCTCACAATGCTCGACTCCTTAGAGGTGAATTCCTCTTTCAGCAACACACGCAAGAAATGTATTCCGTCCAAAGTCTTTCTATAATTTGGAAGTGTTCTTTTACTTCCATGCGAACCCTTTTCATGTCTATTTTGTGTCCTACTATGTATTTTGCAATCTTTAACCCGTAAAGGCACCCCCATAAAAGACGATTTCTGTAAGTATGGGTGGACCAATCATTTGTTGTTGTGCTTGTCATGCACAACATAAATAATGTTCACTCTGGTCATCAACAATAATTTATTTGAGCTGGCAAACTGTGGAAAACTACAAGGATCAAACGGTTTTGAACTCTGCTGCTCTTCTGCTTTTAAAACGGCGTCTCCATTGAACATAAGCTCGGATAAGCGTGCACATGATCTTGACTTTTCTACTCTTCCTTCGTTGTCTCTCCCCTTTTTATACTCTTTTCCTGAGTTCTCATTGGCCCTGCTTGAATCAGAGGGCACAGAAGTTTGGTGCAAATTCGGTCGCACTTGATGACTCACAAAGGGGGTTCGGTGCGAGTTCGGTTGCATCCACTGCTTGCGAAGTGGGTTCGGTTGCACCCGCTGCATGCACTCGGCATTACACGATACATTAGCAAACATGCACTCAGCAATACAGTTGTATACGTATTTTGCAGGATTACTCTGTTGTTGTCATTGCGGCGACAAACAAACCGGATTCGCTGGATCCAGCAGTACGGCGTCCAGGTCGATTGGACGAGGAGATCGAAATAGGCATCCCGGATCCTCGTGCTCGCAAACAAGTTCCCATTTATTAGACCGTGCGACTTTTGAGATTTGTATCACGCACATCAACTTCCCTCCTAACCTGCATTCCAGATACTTGATGTGCTACTTTCGGAATTGCGTCACGATCTTTCCGACGAAGAAGTGTCTTGCGTCGCTCAAGCGACCCACGGCTTCGTAGGAGCCGATTTAACAGCTTTGATTTTCCAAGGTATTCCTTACTTCAATTTTCTTCCGTCATCACCCAATCATTTCACCAGCTACAAATTTTGTTAGCCGGAATGAGAGCTCTTAAGCGACACGTCAATTGCGAGCGGCTCTCGTTTCAAAATTTCCAAACCGCTATGAAGACCGTGAAGCCTAGCACCATCCGGGAGATACTCATCGATGTCCCAAAGGTTCTTATCGCGCAGCTGGGTTTTTGCGGTTACTATTGTGAACCTAGTCTAATGACAGGAGAGGTTCTAGGTAAGATGGGATGACATCGGTGGCGAGGAAGATCTGAAGCTGAAGCTGAAGCAGTCGGTCGAGTGGCCGTTGAAGCATCCCGAGGCTTTCAAGCGAATGGGAATCGCGCCACCGAAAGGCTTCTTGTTGTACGGACCACCGGGTTGCTCGAAGACCCTCATCGCGAGAGCACTAGCTACAGAAAGTGGCCTTAATTTCATCGCTATAAAGGTTGAACGGATGGATGGCGTTAAGTATTATATAGATGGGTTGCGATGATCCAAATTTTTCCCCCAGGGTCCGGAATTGTTCAGTAAATGGGTCGGGGAGTCCGAGAAGGCCGTGCGTGAAGTTTTCCGAAAAGCCAGGGCGTCCGCACCGTCAGTGGTGTTCTTCGACGAGATCGACGCTTTGGCCGCCGAACGCGGCAGATCCTCCGGCGGAACTGACGTGGGAGACCGGGTGTTAACGCAGCTCCTTGTCGAGATGGACGGGCTAGACCAGCTGAAAGATGTGGTCATTGTTGCGGCCACAAACAGGCCAGATATGATAGACAGGGTAATTTCGATTAACATTGTCCGAATGTCTGAATCGAGTGTTTAATGTCGAAACTGTACCGTCAGGCACTTCTACGACCGGGAAGACTGGACAGGATGATCTACGTGCCCTTGCCGGACGACGCTACGCGTACGGCCATCTTCAAACTCCAATTCCAAAAGATGCCGATCGCGAGTGACGTGAAGATCGAGGACCTTGTGCAGGCGACGCAAGGATATTCCGGAGCAGAGGTGATGGACAAGTTCTCGATTCCGTCACTCTAATGCTTATTATATTTTCTTTTTAAGGTTGTGGCAGTTTGCCATGAATCCGCACTTCTGGCTCTTCAAGAAGACATCGAAGCTCGCCTCGTTACCGTTCAAAACTTCCAAGAATCGCTCCGTACCGTCAAACCCAGAACTTCTCCGTCTACGGTGGAGTTTTACGAGAGATATAATAATAATCTCGCGTCTAGGTCCAGTTGATTTTATGGTCTCGGATATCATTGTAATTAAATGTTATTTAATTCATGTCTTCTATTTCTTTCACCGCGTTCGCTATCTCTTGCAACATATCGGTGGTAGTTGTCGAGCGGCCGTGTTTGAAGAACGCCGCGTTGTTGCATTTCCTCGTCAACCAACAACCAACGTAACTCGCGCACATTAAATATTGACTCGGATCAAAGCTCACCCTGAAACATTGAATCAGTAACTCTTCACAATAATATTAGTCCTATTTACTAAAGTGGTGGACAAATTAATGCACATTTTTACAATTTTAAGCTTTTAAAGCTCTGCAAAAATATTTTTATTCATTTACAGACTATTACATATTTTTTTTCAATTGAAAGCATGTTAAAGCACGAATTAATATTTAGTAAACTTTCCCTTGGCCTTCAGTAAAGACTCTATCCTCCTTGGCATTCCCTTAACTAGGGTCTCGCAAATATCCTTAATTTCATCATCGCGGTGCCACACATTGATAAGATTAATTAGCTACGAGTTGCTGCTTGGTTGTGGGCTTTCTTTGTTGCATCCTTTTCTTGACAATGGCCCATATAAGTTTTCTATACGGTTCATATCTGGGCTATTTCCCCGCCACTGCAGAACCTCAAGGTCTTGTTCTTCAAGGAATCCTGTAAATGATCTGGTTTTATAGCATGGTGCGCCATCATGCATGAAAGTTGCACTTCCACCTGGAAACCATTCAGGTAACTGAGGCAGAAGCCTTGTTTGGAGGACCATTTTGTACTGCTCTTGCCTCATATGTCTACTAACATTAACTTACATTTAAAATGGTCTGCCAGTAAATAAAAACAATTTCTGTAGCTAAATGCTTAAAATTGCAAAAATGTGCATATGTTCTATTAAATTGTCCACCACTGTATATAGGCCTTTTGACAAACTTACGTGGGGCACTTCCTGTCAAACGCTAGTTTACTCCAGTATGAAAATGTTGCTAAACTACCGGAGAGAATGTCACCTTGTCCTCCGCATCTTCTTGGACTTCCTTCTTCGCTGCATGTCCAAACTGTCCCAAGAAATTCCCAATATCACCGTTAACAAATTAGCGTAATATAACGTCAACAAAAAATCACAAATTACCATTGTTTCCTTCGGTGATGATATCGTTAGAACCTTTACAGACAACCGTAACGTTTCCTAACAAATTGCTCAACTTTACGACATCTTCCGCTCTGATTTCCTTCACGTTAATGTCATTACCTGTCTACAAAATAGATAAATAATTCAATATTTACACCAAATTTAAATAGAGAAATAATGTTTGTACCACTGCTTTGTACAGTCTTGAGAATTCCATGACATTTGGTGTCAAGATCAAGTTACGATAGCCTTTGATCTGTTCCCAGTTTGTGTTCACGTAAAATAGTCCGTCCTACGAAATAAGGAAGAACTTTACACAGTCAAGTCATCAGTTCTGCATTATTATTATTTTTTTATTAAAGTAACTTACAGCATCTATAACTATAGGCAATTGGAGTTCTTTTGCAGCATCGATAATGACACGGACACTTCCGAATACGCTTGGGTCGCGTCCCAGACCGGGACCGAGAACTACCGCGTGCATTCGCTGTAACCAATCGCGTATTTCGGCATATGAATCGGAATCCCCTCTGATAACAGTAACATAATTGTAATGTAAACTACGACTTTATAGCAAAATAGTTATACAGTAAAGGATGCACGATCAACTCCGGACTGTAACTTTTAATCACGGGTGCTGCTTCTTTTGTGCAAAACAAATGGATCAAATCACACCCCTAACATCCACAAAAAGACATTAACTGTTTCATTACGTAAAGAAAAAGTCCAATCACATTTTAAATACATATACCACTTTCAAAGCAGACATGGCAGCATAGTAAGGACCACCTGTATACCTAAAAATTCATTCTTCTTTTAAAAATGCGTATATATCTAATTTATTTCATAATATCTTGGCAACCCATCGTACTCTTTACACCCTCCAATTACACTTATTCGTCCCATGTCTCCTTTGTGAGAGAAATAATCTAATTTCGGCAAGATCCATTTGAAATCATTGATGGAAACTTGTGGATTTGGTGCCATTTTTCGCAAAAACGGATCTGTTAATTAATGAAACACTATCTTAACACAAGGAAATAATACATTTTCGCATTTAAATGACAAGAGCTGAATACAATTATAATTTTTGAAGCAAAGATTGGCAGACAATCTCGCACACATCACCTTCAACAACCAGTCTTTAACAAATTAACTGCGCCATCTATACGAATGGATGCGGAACTAATCGAAATTCCCAGATTAGGATTAAATATATTCCAGATACTTGAGATAATCTTTCAAAAAGTGGATTCAGCAAAATATTATCGCCACTATGCACTTTTTAATATGACGGTTTCGGACAACAAATGTGGAAGTTACCAGGGGAATGAAGAGGGAAAATTATCACTATAGTTGGGCATGATTTCGCCAGGTGGCAGCACAATTATTCGCGTGCGATCAATACGGTAGCGCAGTAGGAGTTTTCCAAATACCCAACGCAAATGTGACGTCATCATGATGCGGTCGTCACCGATCCAAAACGCATTGTGACGTCATCATGGTGATGCGTCCCGATTGGCTTACGAAAGGGATGGTTCCATTGTCATGGCCTAGGGTAAAATCAATACACCAAATTCAGGGAAAACATTCATGTCCGGTCAACTGTCGTCTTGTACGTTGTCAACACACAGTTTTTCAAGCAAATGAACTAATAACCAGCTGCTCCAATTACTGTCAATCAAAAGTGGAGGGCGTGTCTTGATGGTAAAACCTAACTAAAAATAAAAACTATTATATTCCAATATGTACTCTATATAGTAAAATAATATCTCAAATATAAGTGGTTTGAATTGAAGATACGTGAATTAAAAAAACATTTTCAATGCAAAATATTACAATTTATCTTTATGACGTCATTATTCAGGAGTGCCAGTCAGCCGAGAAGTAGTAATTCGTCTGCATCAACAAGGGCTTTTGTAATATAATAAATTCAATTGCCATGGCTGCAATTCGACATACACTTCTCAGAGAGGTTTTCCAGCCCAGTGAGGAGCGTTTGGTAGGTGTGGTCCACGTGACAAAGGCCAGCAAGAAAAAGAAAATAAGTATCCTATGTGCCGCAGGTATACGCGGTTGTTAAGAAAAATGTCTGAATTTGTAAAATAAAAATATACAAACACGTGTAATTTCAGTTTCCCAAGAAAAACCAATCAATGTTTATTTGTACCAAGTAAAGAAATCCGACAAAGACGTGTACAAGAAACGTAACGCGTGGAACCTCCGCGACTTGAAATCTATCGATGGCCGACACGACAACAAAGTATATAAAATTGTTAAATTAATATTTAAATTTGTTTCCTTTAATACTCCTTTAAAAATACAGGATTCGGCTGAGTTTGAACTTCACTTCGACCGCGTTTACAAATGGAACGCGAGCAATGCCCACGAGAAATGGGCTTTTATATCTTGCTTGTGGAAGGTGTTTCATTATAATTATTCCTTAAATGGGTTTAGTTATGGATATAGTTTGGCCAATTGTTTCTTTTTGAACTAAGTTGGTCTGCCGTCATCTACCCAGACAAAAACCGGCTTTCGTCAATGTCCCGAGTAATCTACTTGAAGGTATCGCAGTTTCCAATGAATTAAACGTATACATATAAGCAGTATATGTTATTGCGTGTAATGTGATAAATTTACGGTAAAAATTCTACGTAAAAGTTGTATGCGGATCTTAAAACATCTCACGATTTATAAATGAAATGTATGATGATCCGTAACGATGAAAAAGATGAATGTAAAGTATTTTGGCAGAAAGCATATTAAGCGGGGAGACGGAAACGGTTTTGAAAACTATCGGGGACGACGTGGCCCTCGAAGCCGAGGACTACCAGGCTTTGTCCGAGAAAGAGGAAAACGACTTGGAGAAACTGATGAGCCAATGCGAGGTTGCCATCACCGATGCCGATGAATTCGTGGAGCAGTTGTCGCGTGACTTGTCCATCTTAGACGGGGCACGTTGTTCCCTTTCCGTTACGTCGTTAAACATTCGCTATAGCATTCAATTCCCTCAAATTATAGGCTAACGTTCACACCATTATGGCATCCGAGGAGAAAGTCCAGAATCTGATGGACATGATCCAGACGGCCATCGACGAAGCGACGAAGATCGAGACCGATCTCGACTCGTACGACGATATCTTGAAGGCGAGCCCTTGCGTTATTCCACATGTGCCCCAGTTGGTTTTTTCTTTTCAATTTACATTTCGAGTCCGTTCGCAGAGTGTTCGAGAAAACATGGAGAAAATCGAGGAGAAGAACCTTTTGATCCAAATGCAGAATACGAACAACCGGAAGTTGTGCGACGAACTGGAAAACCTCGTCGTAAGCAACGAGTGCACCAAATGAATATACTATGTAGTCTCTTTACTGATGAAAGTGGATGCAAATTTCCAGGCTCAGCTTGACCTGGCGCATCACCATCAGATGGCTTTGCTGAACGGCAACTTGGCCAGCGGTCACCTCGCGGACTGCAACGCGGCCGCAAAGGCCCTTCACAAGACGCGGAACGCCCAGATAGACAAAAGTGAAATCCCACAGATTTTAATTAATAAGACCTGATCGTTGTCACGATGTGCAGCACACGCAAATAATCTCTGAAAAAAACAGATCTGCTGAAAATGAGTGCCGTCCAAGACCAGATGAAATTACTTGAAAAGCTGAGCACCAAATTTACGAACCGTCTGTCGCGGCATCTCAACAACCTGTTCATCCACCTGGTAACTGGCGATTTATACTATATTGATCGCGTTTAACTACATGAAGTGAAGATGTTCAGGGGAACGACCAAGGCGATGTCCTAAGCGCGGAAGCGGAAGAACCGACGATGGCTCGTCACGCCACGTGTCACAAGGACCTGCTCCCTTACCACGAACTCATGTGGTGGCTCAAGGTGACCAACGCAAACTCGCATTCCCAACTCTCCAAAGTGTACACGGGCGCGCTGTGCAAGCGCTACGAGCGGGAGATTCACGACTTCTTCGAGGTTGCCAATCAGCTGATGGCGGCGAGGCCGGACCGGGACCGGAGAGGTTAGGGCTGCTCTCGCTCGGTTATTTATAAGGACCGTGTACTTACTATACAAAGGTACAGTTGCGTTGGCCGCAAAGGATTCCAGCCAGGACCTTGCGGCCAAGGCGAGTGCAAAGAACCTGTCGCCGACGTTCCAGAGTTCGGGGGAGTTTGGGTCCGAGTTGGAAATAAGCGAGCGGCAGAAATTTGACAAGGTCATTATCGTTGAGTATGTCGATGAAATGCACATGTAGGTGTCTAGTGTGTGCTGGCCCAATTCTAGTTGCTGGAACGTATTTTGAGCGAATTGGAACCGGTCTGTTTGGCGGAGCAACAATTCTGCGTGCAGTTGTTTCACTTGACGTCCAACCAGACTCAAGTGTGTAGTTTAATATTCACGTTCGTTGTTATTTTTAAGTGACGCTCAAAAAAACTGTGTTTATTATCTTAGGCCCTTTCAGCGGACGAAGGAAATCCCGCTCTGCAGAGAAAAGAGTAGCTATTACCAGCGTTACGTTGTTAGTTCATATTATTAATAAGATTTTTAATTTCAGGAAACAGATCAATGAAGAAGTTAGGTGTGTGTACAATTCACTGTATTATTGGTATTTATATTATTGAAATGTTTGATTTTGTTTTCAGACGTATGATGGGGGAGCTGTTTGCGGTTCTTGAACCCGAGCTGATGAACTTCATCAACAATTATGACAAAACCGACTGTTTGTAAGTATATCACTCGTTCTTCTGTGATTCATGGATGTCAAAGAAATACAGCTTTGAAATTGGGTGATACTTTTTAATCACCCTCTTATGTCAACCCCTTTTGGGCCTTTTGTCTGTTCACTTCACTGTTTGCTTCTAAACAGGAATCTCCATTGCCCTTGTTTCAAGAATCCATATATTCTTTCAGCGCATCCATGTTCCTGTTGGTGCGTCTCAGTCAGCACGTCATGTCGGCCCAAGACACCGGGAGTTTCCTGAGCATGACATTCGCAAATGCCCTTGTTCACGCCAAGAGGAACTTCGACAAGTTCATGGCATGTTTTGTTGTTTTGTTTTTTTGAAACTCCAATAAATCTTCGGTTCGATCCGCGCTCATTCATCGTCCGCGATTTCCTCGGCAGCAAGTTCAGATACGGTCCATCGAGGAGACCAAAGTAGCCAAGAAGACCAAGTGCGGCATCCTGCCTTTTGTTTCCAACTTCGAGGAGTTTGCGCAGCAGGCCGAGGCGATCTTCAAAGGCTCCGACAGACGTACCGATTTGGAGAAATGGTACGTCAAATTGGTGCATGCCATGATGGATGCCATACCGAGAATAGCCAAAGAACACCAGAAGACACCCCATCAAGTCATAATAATGGGTAAAATACCTTCAATTCAGTCTCTAAGAACTCCGTAACGAACCCACTATACACGAAACTAAATCCAACATTTGCTACTTTCCAGAAAACTTTCATCATCTGTACGGTAAGAATGTTGTTTTTACAGTAACTAGTTGATTTTATGACCCGGACCTGAGTAACGGTACGAGTGATACTTTCCGCAGCTCTCCTATCGCAGCTTAAGATATCTTGCTTGGATTCGGAAAGAAAAGAAGCCAAGCAGAAGTACATCGAGCAGTTGCAAGCGTACGTCACTCGGTATTTCGGCCGACCACTTGAAAAACTCAACGTCAGTGCCTTACGTTCACATGTATGCTTCCTTGTAATGAAAACTTACGGATGCCCTTTCAACCGTTTAGAACTTCTTCGAGGGGATTCAGGTGAAGGTAGCGCAGGGGGTGAAAGAAGAAGAGGTCGGTTACCAGCTTGCGTTTAGCAAGCAGGAACTTCGCAAAGTTATTAAAGAGTACCCTGGAAAGGAGGTAAATTGCACGTAGAGACACGAAGAGAAACTCCTAAGTGTTCTACATTTTAATGAATTTACAAAAGGTGCAAGATTAGGGATAAACCTTGTCTTTTAAACATTACAGGTGAAGAAAGGGTTGGACACGTTGTACAAGATAGTCGAGAAACACCTATGCGAGGAAGAGAACTTGCTGCAAGTTGTCTGGCATTCGATGTTGGACGAGTTCATCCGGCAGTACAAATACATCGAGGCACTTATTAACCGATGCTACCCCGGTTCCCTGATCACGCTCGAGTTCTCCATCGAAGACATACTTCAATTCTTCTCCGACATTGCCCGGTCACACTGACTTTATATTGTAAATCATTGCGTTATTCGTGACAATATACGCAGCCGATACTGTTTGTACGTGTAGAATGAAAGACTATCTAACTTCGAAGTACCCATGTACTGTACCGCAAAAGGACAAATAAAGGGGACTAGGTATATGCCATCACGCTGAAACCTTGATTATTGTGTAGTACCCGTTGCGAAACCTTGTTATCGGAAACTTCCATAAAGTTATGTTGAAATTGCAGTTCCGAAGACAACGTAACTGTATTCCCAGTAATGCCGAATCTGATACAGATTCTTATGTAAGCTTGTCTGCAAAATGTTATCGATACTTCAAAGAATCTGTATATCATGATGAATCTCTAGTTGGAGGAATCTTATCTGTATTTACTGGTGAATGCAGTGAAACCGACTGCTATTCCAACATGCGCTGCGTCACTTGAACGATTGGAAAAATTATTATCCAATTAAAAAAGCGATTATTGCTGAACTACTTCGAGTGAAGCAGTTTTCAATTAACCATTTATTACTACGCAGTAACCTTCCCCACGAGTTCCGTACATAGAATGTGTTAAATTGCGGTATTTACACTGATATAAACTACTTATAAAAGTACAATGAAAACTACATTATGTAATCTGCGTTACATTGCTGTTTCACGAATCGGATTTGTTAACCAGATAGTCATTCATTTGATATCAAAGTTTCGGCAACAGATAAAGAAAAAAGTTCTTACTAGTTTTGCGGCTACTTGGTTGCGAAGATCAGAGTGGGCCAGCGGCTCAAATTTTCAACGAGCTGCTTCAATCCTCCACTATGAAGTGCTTCTTCATAATCTTCACCATTCTGTTGGCAGGTAAGAAGCGCATGTGAAACTTAAAAATAAAACAAACAAATTCTTATTATATTACACTGCAATTCAAGCGAATTATACCAGTTAAACATTATAATTTGAACAACCTGTATGTTACTGCTTAGAACTCCTTTAAGTAAAAAAGCTGTTTGTATTTTTAATACAAAGTCAATGTTACACTAATCGGTATTTTTGACTTAATAATGTTACAATCTAGAGAACGAAGTGTAATAAACTAAAAGCTTTCAAATTTCAGGGGTGTATGCTGGGTCATTGCAAAGGTTGAAACGCATTAACATATTTGAACATGAACCGATTGAAAGAGCAAGCACAACTGTGTCTCCTCCAGATGGATCTCGATGTAAGTATGATATATCACTATTAAAACGATAAAACTAAACTGGCATTTGTATTATTTCTCTCCATTTAGTTTGTCAGTATCCTGGATATGTATTCCCCGATCCGTTGGACTGCGACAGCTACTACGTATGTGATGTTGAACTGCACGCTATCCACTACACCTGTCCGTTTCCGTATCTGTTTAACCCTGCCACCAATAGATGCGACGAACGCGAAGTTGTCACCTGCTTCGAAATAAGTAATGAATGCCACCGATATTGAATACTATAGGATTCCACATCAAGCGTGCAGGTCACGTGTTATAAGATTATGTAATTGCACTTTTGAATCAAAGTTGGGAGATTGCGCGTACATGAGCATGCGTATCCATAGAATGTGGTGGTGCAGCAGTATAGGCAGTTCTTTAAATAAAAGTTGACATGCACGTTTGTGGTGGGATACTAAACAACCACAAATAAATCTTCAAAAACCAATAATCGCAGACCCTACGGAAGAAACGACCACCACGGAGGAAACTACCACGACGGAACAAACTACCACGGTGGAAACTACCACAACGGAAACAACTATTACCACGACCGAACCAACTACTACCACGACGGAACAAACCACCACCACCACGGAG
>WWPM01024869.1:0-13058 GCA_023279145.1 Glomeris maerens | reverse complement strand
TTATTTTTCAAATCGTTTTTGCGTCAAGACATGGAATGGTTTGATAATCATCGCGCAGGAGAATTTGCTAGCCGTGCAGTGGAGTAAGTTAGGATAATAATAACCGGTGCCAGTAAATTAATAGGATAACTGACAAAGTATTTTTCAGCGACCTCCAAAAATACAAAGATGGAATTGGTGACAAAGTTGGGATGGCAACTTATTATCTGTCAGTTTTTGCTGGAAGCATAATTCTGTCTTTAACACAAGGATGGAAATTGTCTTTGGTTGTGTTTTCAGTTTCTCCACTGATAATAATTTCAGGAGCAGCTACAGCTAAGGCAAGATTAAAGATTTTTTTTCTTTTCGAAAAATTAAGATACAGTAGCTGAAAGTGTACGGTGGTTCTATTTGCTTTACAATATTGTGTCATATCAGCGAAATGGGTTCTTTCCCTCATCTTGTCAGTAAATCATTCATTGGTCACATAAGATAATGGGTACACACTTTATCATTTCGTAATATGAATTTGAATTCAATACTGACGTTCGTATCACTTAACAAAATTTCCAGAACTAAAACTAAATAAACTGGAAGGGGACGAAGGCGCATTGTTATAATATTTGTTGATCTGTTTTACTTTATTCCATAAATATCGTGTTTCCTTTTAATTTATATGAAAATGTATTGTCGATAATTTACTATTTTAAGATCCAATCAAAATTCGCGCAAGTGTCTATGCAATCGTATGCGCAAGCAGGCAATGTTGCTGAAGAAGTGATATCTTCAATTCGAACAGTTTTGGCGTTCGGTGGAGAGAATAAAGAGATTGAGAGGCAAGTCATTTCATATAAAAAATTAAAAAGCATAAGATAATAATATTTAAAACTGACGTCAATTGTCGTAGGTACGAAAAGAATTTGTTAAAGGCTGAACATGCCGGAATAAAAAGGGGTTTGTTGGGAGGAACTAGTGGTGGCATAAATATCATGGTTTCGATTCTAATAAACGCCATTGGATTTTGGTATGGAATAAAACTCATCGTTTCTGGAAGAAAAGATGAAAATCCCGAGTATAACCCCGCAAATTTTACATCTGTTCGTATGACATTCAAATGCAAGCACATATCTTCAGGACTAATTGTTGCATCCCAAAATTTAATTGACATTTTCGTACTGTTTGCAGATTTTCCAGAATTTAGTTATAGGGACATTTTATGTTGGCCAAATCACGCCACATCTTGATGCCGTTAACGCTGCTCGCTCCGCGGTGGTTTTTGTATTTGAAGTGATTGACAGAGTCAGTGAAACAACGACCACTTCACCCCAATATGATTCACGCTCAATGAATCATTATGATGTTTACAATAATTTAGGTTCCATCCATAGATAGTTTTTCAGAAGGAGGAATTAAACCTGCTAATGTGCAAGGCAATATCAAGTTTTCTGATGTGCATTTTGATTATCCAAGCCGTCCAGGAATGAAAGTATAAATGATTGAGTTTGTTAATGACGTTTCGGACCATCCATAAATGAAGTCGCAGAAATTGATTTTTAATTATAATCAAATTCTATAATAGTCTTTTTTGGGAATATTATAAGTTCTCATAAACTTCAACAATTTATCGCTTGACATCACTTGAATGGTCTATCATTGCCGTTTATCTCATAGTTATATGACAATACGTAATACAATTTATCAGATTTTGAGAGGTCTTGATTTGGAAATAAAATGTGGAGAAACTGTCGCTCTTGTTGGTGAAAGTGGATGCGGGAAAAGCACAACAGTTCAGCTCTTGCAGAGGTTCTACGATCCTTTGGAGGGGATTGTAAGTTATCATCTTTGAAAATAATTCGATATGAAGATTTCAAAGTCACAAAAATCTATTGTTGAAAGGTAAAATTGGATGACGTTGACTTGAAATTGTTAAACGTTGGGTGGCTTCGAAATCAAATCGGTGTTGTTGGACAAGAACCTGTGCTATTTGAAGCTTCGATACTTGAGAATATCAAGCATGGAAGAGAATCTGCTGAGATGGAAGATATAATAAAAGCCGCAAAAGAAGCAAATGCTCATGATTTTGTTATGAAATTGCCCCAGGCAAGTTGGAACATTTACATCAATTTACTGGATAAGTTGAAAAACGAACATATTTTACAAAATCTATGGACAGAAATATAATACAATGGTTGGCGAAAGAGGAGCGCAATTAAGTGGCGGACAGAAGCAAAGAATTGCCATTGCCAGAGCACTTATTAGAAATCCCAAGATTTTGCTTTTGGATGAAGCGACTTCTGCTTTGGACTCGGAAAGCGAGACATTAGTTCAAAATGCTCTGGAAAAAGTTGTAGAAGTGCTATACTACTATTTTAGACTAAATTATAGAAATTAATGGTGTTGATTGTTCAGGCTGCGTTCGGACGAACAATCATCTTAATTGCGCACAGGTTGTCAACTGTGCGAAATGCCAACAAAATTGCAACCATTTCAAAAGGCAGAGTTGTGGAAATTGGAACACATGATGAGTTGATGAATCTCAAGGGCGCATATTATGAGCTAGTTGCGAGACAAGTAAGTTTTTACTAATTAGCTTACTCAAAAATATTTTTAAAGTGTGCGCATTAAATTTGTTTTCTAGGCGAAACAAATGGATTTAGAAGAAAGTACGTATATCATTCAATTCATATTTAACGAATAAATTACGAAATTAAATATTTTTACAACTCTTAAAAATAGATGAGACTCTTGCAGTCGATGATACGAGTTTGAAGAGCTCAGTTACAGATATTCAGAGAATGAATTCTATGAATCGTGACCGAAGATCAAGAAGGTCGTCGCTTCACCTGTCGCCATATGCCAGCTTCAGACAAACGGTATATCTTTGCTTTCAGTTATTTATTTGCAACTATATACTATCAAGTACGTATTCATACTGTATTTACGTATCGGTTTCTTACGAACAAAAAGTGCATCGAAACAGATTTAATACAAACGGAGGAAGAAATTATTAAACCGTCGTTGATGAAGCTATTGAAGATGAATTCGCCAGAGTGGATGTTTCTGCTATTGGGGTCATGTGGATCTTTGATGATAGGCTTTCTCACTCCAGGATATTCCCTCGTATTTGGTGAAATGTTTGGTGTAAGTACTTTTGGACATCAGTTTCATCTCGGTATGATAAAATCTCATTTGTCGACAATACAGTCAAACTTCTATACAATGATACCCATCGGGGGTGTCATAGTATTGAAGTGTCATATTATCAATGGTTATAAAACGGCTCTATCCATTATTTAATCAGTTTGACGGGTGTCTACGGAGAGTTTTGTGTTAGCCAGGTGTAGAGAATCACTATCGGCAATTTAACGCAATAATACTAAAGGATAAACAGCTTTTATGATTGAGTTTTTCAATTGTTACTTTAATGAATATTAAAAATTAACTATGGACGGATTAATACCGACGTTGAAAAGACGTGCCTCTAAGTTATCTTCATTTTGTTAACAAATTATAACAGCCAGTCCATAATTAAGCAACTAGCGCATATCAATTTAATTGTATAAGTAAGATGATCACTTTTTGAAATGCAGGTGATGTCAATAACTGATCCAGAAGTTGCTATGCAAGCAGCAGCGTATTATGCCGGCCTTTTGACAGCAGTTGCACTCATATCTTCCGTTGGGGTGTTCCTCGAAGTAAGTGTAAAATGGAACTAAAACATACATTTTGATTCATCTGGTCTTATTTTCGCGCATCAGCAACGTATTTAACTTGTCGATCAACTTGCTATACTTGAATTGTCTTTCATTACTCCATGGCAGAATAACCTTAAATAATCTATGTGACATAAACAATCAATAATTCCCTATTCTATAATATTTTTGGGTTATACGTAATCTAAAAACACTAGCACATTTGTATATTTTTTATATTTAGAATGCAATGTTTGCTGTTTCTGGTGAAAGGTTGACAACACGTTTAAGAAAATTCGCCTTCACTGCAATATTGCGACAGGTATTGGACATGCATAATAAATTTCATCAATATCGTTGAAGACAAATCATATTTTGGTGTTGATTTGGCTGTGTTGAGATGGCTTTTGCACGTGTTACAGTGCTTCCAAAATGTGTTCGAAATGGTACGAAAATTTGACCACATCGTTTGAAAGAACTTTATACTGTACTAAATTTCTGAAATTATGTGACAATACAATTAAGTACATATTATTCAGAAATTGATCATTCTAGAGACTATTACAGATTGGATGATGAGCAAAGGATCATCCAAACTGTAATATTCAGAACTCATAATTTCCTCTTCCGAAATGAATTCTAGAGACTTTTTGGACACGCTTATTACGCACACTGATATAATACATGCATAATAGCAAGATAGTGAATACCCGATATTGGATTGCTTCTATAATCCTGATGTGTTTTATTTACTTTCCAGGAAATAGGATGGTTTGATGAAGCCAACAACAGCACAGGTGCGCTCTGCTCTCGTCTGTCAAGTGATGCTGCTCATGTGCAAGAAGTAAGTAATAAAGTATTCAATTATTGATGAATATATAATTTATTCACTCCATGCGACCAATTTTAGGCAGCTAAGTCTTGTTCTGACGCAATTATAAAGTCCATTTGCGCTTTGACGGTCACAGTTATTATTAGCCTGGTGTTAGAATGGAGATTGGGTCTTGTGTCATTGGCAGTCCTACCTCTTGTTATGTTGGGGCTTTTTTTTGCAAACGAAAGCGTTGCAAGGACATTCTGCCGAAGAGATACAGTCCCTGGAGAGTGCTAATAAGGTATGTGAGGGGGTCGCGACAATTGGTGGAATGTTAATAGTTCGAACGTCAATTCGTCAGATCACAGAGTCCGTGGTCGGATATGACAATTCTTTTGAAGGCAATTGATCAGATAGAGTAAGCCAGATATATTATACAGTACAAGGCAATTAGAATCGACGTCCGACTTTCCAACAATTGTCGTAGACCCTACAGCGGGATAGGTGTATGAATGTGTAATTTTATCGGTAGCATCGCCTCATATAACCAATTTTATTGCTCGCAGAGAGCAATAGAAGCAATATCAAATTTAAAGACCGTCGCCTCCTTGCATAGACAAGAGGCAGTTTTGCAATGTTATTCGAATGAAATAGGAGAGACACATAGGTATGAGCCACCCATATAGCAATAAGGGTTGTGAATAAAACTTTGTATAAAGTATGATAAAATGAGATATGTTGCTTTAGAAAATCTAAGATGTCATCTCATCTGAATGGTCTCATGTTTGGATTCTCACAATCAATTATAGCTTTCGCTGAATCTGCGTTATTTTACTATGGCGGTGTTTTAGTGGTATCGCATGGGGTGCTGTACAAAAATATTCTCAGGTATGGAGAAAACTTACTTTCTAGATATTTGCAAAATATTTTGAGACAGATTAATAAATTCCGCCTTTGATGATAAATAAATTAAGGTTGTTAATATCTGTCTTACATAAAATTGGCTGTTGATAAAGGCCCACATGAAAATTCCATATATGGTTCATATAAAGTATTTTATATATGGCGCCATATAAAATTAGTATATATGGACATATAAGGAATTGCCCATATATGATCATATATACTTTATAAAAGTACTTTATATACATTACCAGTTTTGATAAACCTTTTGTTTTTAGTTCATTTTATTATTGGATATTTAGACTCTTTCTTTACTTTGGTGACATTTATTTTTTTATCCTCAATGGATTCTGGTCTTCCTAAGTTGGTCTTTGTATACTGCATTGGTATACTATGCGCATAATAGCCATTCGCACAGAAAAACGACATTCCTTATATCAGAATAACTCTGTCTTTCTGATTCTAATTTCACCACCTCTTCATACGCAATATCTATTCACCCTCTTAATATGTTGTAACCCAAACTTTATGCTATGAAGCCTACTCTAATACCCAAAAGACTATTATAATATATGTTCGCTTAAACAATTACACGCTGTTAAACTGTGGATTTACCGACTATTTCAATGCAATTGAATAGGAACACAAACAAGTGAGTGGGCGTGGTGATTCATATAAGACTTTATAAAATCCTTATAAAACAGTATGAACCCATATAAAGTGCTTTATAGGACTTTATAAAATCATATAAAGTGCTTTATAAGACTTTATAAAATCATATAAAGCCCATATAAAACTTTATACACTTTACTATTATTTTATATGGAATTTTCGTGTGGGGGCACTGGCAATTGCAAATAAAGAGGGCAGTTATTTATAATTAAATTTAAAGGCGTGATTTTTTTTATCTTCTCATTAAAAGAAGACAACATGTAACTTATTGTCATTCATATTAAACTTCAGCATAATTCAAATGATGCTAATGACTTCGTACATCATTGGGCAAGTAATGTCATTTGTTCCAAACTACACAAGAGCATTAATATCTGCAGCAAGAATATTCAAATTGTTAGAGCGGCAATCTAAAATAGACAGTTCTAGTACCAATGGCGCATTACTGGTAAATTCTATGCGGATTTTATTTCTCAGAAATGGGTTCAAATACATTGGTATATCTTTGTTATTAGAATGTTAACAATGAAATTAACATCAAGTTTGAAAACGTTCATTTTAATTATCCGACAAGACCTACGATCAAAATTTTACAAGGGCTGAATCTTACAATTCCTATGGGCAAAATCACTGCTTTAGTAGGTGAAAGTGGATGTGGAAAAAGCACTTGCATTCAACTTTTGCAAAGATTTTATGACACGGAGAAGGGCAACTTGGTATGAAATCACGAATGAGGAGGGCTTTCAATAATTTCTAAGATCTTAATTTCATATTATTTTGCAGATCATT
Source organism: Glomeris maerens (assembly GCA_023279145.1). Lineage (NCBI taxonomy): Eukaryota > Metazoa > Arthropoda > Diplopoda > Glomerida > Glomeridae > Glomeris > Glomeris maerens. Next base: position 6,209 of record WWPM01024869.1, on the reverse strand, counting down.
AACGACATTGATATAAATAAATTAAATATCCAATCGCTTCGTTCGCACATTGGCATTGTATCGCAAGAACCAGTCCTATTTGATAGAAATATTGCAGAAAACATTGCATATGGTGACAATTCAAGAGACGTAGCAATGTATGAAATAATAGATGCCGCCAGCAGAGCAAATATTCATGAATTTATTACTACTCTTCCTGAGGTGATATTTCATCAAACATCCGCAATTATTCCATTTTAAATTAATATGTATTTATGTTGCATTTTAGGGTTACAGTACAGGCGTAGGTGCTCGTGGTCATCAATTAAGTGGAGGACAAAAGCAGAGGATTGCGATTGCGAGAGCTCTTGTGAGAAATCCCCAAATTCTACTTTTAGACGAAGCAACTTCGGCCCTTGATGCAGAAAACGAAATGGTTGCTTTATTGAACTGTTTTGCTAGACTACGCCATTGCATAGTCTGCTTTAAATTAATGTGATATTGTAATTGTTTAGATAGTGCAAAAGACCCTGGAAGAAGTGCAGAAAGGAAGGACTTGTATTACTATTGCTCATCGTCTGACAACCATAAAAAATGCGGACAATATTGTTGTTTTGCACCAAGGAAAAGTAGCCGAAGCTGGAACTCATGAAGAACTTATACAAATGAAGGGCCATTACTATAGATTCCACAAATCGTAAGTTTTGCTAGTGAAATGATCATGCAGTCCAGGCCAACCTGGTGCATCTGAGTATTTGCACGCAGTTTCTACATTATGTGGAATATGTTCCCTGCAAATTTTATAAAAATTAAAAATGTTGAAAATACCATATTGTCAGTTCAATACCATGTTCGTCCAAACTCAATTAGTCTTTGGCCCCGCAGTGGTGCACGCTCAGAGTTAACAGCAACAAAAATCTACCTAAAATTATGTTTCTGAAATGTTTTTCGATTGCAGGTTTGCAAAAATCATAATGTTTTTGGTTTAGACACCCAATATTTCGAGAGAAAAATTAGATATACATATTAGACTGTGCAATCGTGTGTCATATCATTTGCGTATTTGACGCGATTTAAAATTTTGTGTTCAAATAATTGTAATAATTTGAATACAATATTACCCAGCAATTGGATTTTAATGCTCTTTAATATTGTTCCAATTAATTAGACACCCATGCGTCGTGCAACCACAAAATACGCTTTTCATAGACTGAATCAATAACCTTTGGTAAATTTACACAAATATACAGTAAAACCAGATCGTAAAACCAGCCTCTGCAGTGATAATGAAAACAGACCCACAGAACAATTAAATTATTAATACTTTGCTTGCATGAACGTTCATGCAAAAGGAACGTATGCGTAATGTAAAAAAATATTTTCTTGTAGCTGCGTTGAGTTACGCAACATGGTTGTTCAACACCCCGATCGATAATTTATAATTGGACTTAAAGACCAAAGGTGCGCATATGACGTAGTCAAAGTCCCTTTTCCATTTACGCGTATGCGATTCCCCCACAATGAAGCTCGTAACCAACTTGTTGCAAGATTTTTGCGGTGTCTTCCATTACTTGAAAAATTCCTTCAGTATCAGAAGTCAGCTATGTATATGCATCTTATTGCAAGCGTACGTGGCAAGGTGAGCGATTTTTTGGGAATGTGCAAAAATGAAAGACGGTATTGGCGATAAAGTCGACATTGTTACATAATATTTTGCGGCATTTGCTAGTCAGCATAATTTCCTGTGTGTATTATTTAATTATAAATTAATTAATAATTTTATATAATTGTGACGTGTGATTTGAGATATCAAAACTTGTTTGACACATTTCTTAAAATTGTAATACGAAGAGTCAAACTTCCATACTATGACACCTGGCTAACACAACAGTCTCAACACTATGACACCCGTCAAACAGGTTATGTAATGGATAAAGCCGTTTCATTAACCTTGATAATCTGACACTTCCACATACTATGACACCCCCGACGGGTATCATAGTATGGAAGTTTGACTGTACCTGACAATATGCAAAAATTCTTTCCACCCTTACAAAAATGTACCTCAGTTATTTGTTCCATAAAATGGGGGGTTTGAAATAAAACTGAAGTAATTCTTTTAAGGGCACTTTTGATATATTCCCTCTTTCAACCAAAGCGACTCAAATCGTCATCAAAATTAAAATATATTTAATTCTAATGTACAAATGAGAGCATAGGCAAAATATAATTTTCATAGGATGTTCAAGCATTGTAACATATTGTCGGAAATTCCGCGCTAAGCTCAATAAATATTTCCCAATATATAACAACGATGTCGGAGTAAGAGTATCAAATTGCCGTGTAAATATTATGTATGAAAAATATGTATTGACTGATGGCCTACTTCTTTACGTTGTTTCGCATTATAAGGTCTTGAAAATGTACAGTAATATAAATAGTATTTATGTCGATCACTCCTATGCCACCGCTTACAGGTGAACTTGATATTTACCAAATTAGTTACAATGCAATGAAATCCATTAATTGATGACTTCAAAAATGTATTTTTTTTTACAAATTTACAAGCGTTTTGCAATATGTCGTTTTGAAAGACGATGTTAGACGAGGTTAGAATCATGGCTGCCAGCATAATAATTGTTTGTATCTAAACTCGTAATTTCAATAGCGAAACATTTAGTCCAAACTCAGGTGATAATTTGCCAAAACAAATTTTCAAGACCGTTAGAGACTACAATTTGACCAGCTGCACACAAACAATTCACGTGCCATGGCATTGAAATGAATAGTGGTGATCAACGAGTTGGTGATACACAACACTAGCTATAGTTTCATCGCTGAATCACATTTGCGACACTGATACTAGCATTGCCGAAATCCATCAATAGCTATCAAAATCAAATGTCTTGTGAAAACAAGGTACATAGTTGACGTCAAATGATATTCGTATAATATCGAGTGCATTAATTTATTACCAAACTTATATCTCAATAATTTAATTTTTCAAGTTTGCAATCAGGTCATAGAATTTCAAATAACGTTCCAAATATTTTTTAAATGTTAATTGAAAAATTAACATAGACCAAACGAAATTCGCATCTTGAAGCTTTTGATATTTACTCGTGAATACTAAAGCGCATAAAAGCGCGAATAAAACCGAAGTAAAAAATAATCTCAGAAAATACGTTTTAACTTAAGCAATAAGTATACATAGTGATTTTATTTATATACTGTGTACTAAACTCGTAGTCCTTTTAAGAGTTTTGAGGAATCCGAAGCGGAACCACCTTCAACAATATGTGAGCAAGCTCAGAAAACGTAAGTATACTATAGTGGCTCATATACCCATCAAGTCAATAAATCGAAAACCAAAACAGTTTCAATTAAAGCGATTTCAATTCAAAACTTTTACGATTTTAATTCAAAACTAAATCAATTTCAATTCAAAACTAAAACAATTTCATTTCTAAAAGCTAATGAGTTGTTTAATTTTACTGCTGTTGGCCCTATCCCGCCACTGTGGGGGTCCAAGAATCGCCACAGCCAAAAACCACCAGTTGTGCAGGGAAACACATTTTCGTTTGCCATCTGCGGGCTTACAGCAGTGTATTAATAATTACATTTTAAAAATTTGCTGCTAACCAAATAAATATTTACTATCTATTTTCCATCAAAATATTAATGATATAATATTAATAATATTGATCATATAGTAGTAACATTATTAATAAATTATATCAATCATTTTAACGACGACATTCATATCATGTTAATAACATGAATAATATCACATTAATCATATATCAATCAAATTATATTTTCGCGTAAAATGATTGGCAAATATTTATTTGGTTGGCAGCAAATTTTTAAAATTTGAGAGCGTAAATTATGCAGACCGCAGATGCAAATATGCTTTTCTGCTCGACAAAGGACTATTTTTGAGCTGTGACAATTCTGGAACCTCCACAGTAGGGTTTAGCCCAACAATAGTAAAAATGCACAACTTATTTTCTTTCCATAATGAACACGTTTTAGCTATCAATTGAAATCGTTTTAGTTTAAAAATGAAATGATTTTTGTTTTGTTGTGCATGGAAGCACATTTGCGATTAACATCTGCAAGCCTACAGCTTCAATTTGAAAAGCTTGCAGCCATCTAAATAAATATTTGGGAACAATTTCCCATTTGCACTGCAAGGACACGTGTATCCTTGTGCATAGCACAGGGTGCTATGCGAACCTACGTGGGATCGGTTTGTCACAGCACCTTGGAATTAAATTGCGAAGCTACATGGTATTAAATGCAAGGAGTTAGTTTCGACAATTTTTGGACCTTTCCATCTAGAATTAACACTTGAATGCAGAATATAAATTTCATTTGAATAAAATGATTGTTAACATCGATCTATTAAAGGTAATGTTCTAAATTAACTTGCAAAAAATTTCCCTAAATAAAATGAACAAGAAAAGATTTTAAAATACAAGAAGAATGTAAAAACATTGAAAATTTCAGGTTGAATTAGTTTAGTACATTTATAAAAAGGTGTAACGTAAGATAATTGAAGTGAGGAAAATGATAAAGGAAATAGCATTCATTTAGAGGGTGGCACTTTTTAAACTCCTCCGGTTTAGAGGTGGCGTTCAATTACAGATGGCGTTCAATAATTGCAGGTTTTACGGTTTATTTGTATTTGAAGGACAGACCGATAATAATTAGTAAAAAAATTCATTACATTTTTCCCTTTTATGAATCTACCATATATGTGCTTTGACAAACTAGGGAGTTTCGAGGGGGCAACAAACGCAATTTCCCATTGCATAATTCTCACGTGAGAATTCAGCAATGCCTATAGGATACTTTTACAGCGGCAAAATGTCAACAGTTCATTCTTCTCATTATGTTATAAATAAAAAAATTAAAACGTAAATTGTATTAAAGTATTATAATCTTAATTCATTACTGTATTTGAAATGGGAGCTAAGCCTTAAAAAAGTATGGAAAATTGATGACAACTTTATTGAAATATGTTGCAGCTGTGATGATGCCAAAAGTAAGGCCCCAGGAAGAGTTTCACTGGTTTCATTGGTAATATCCCATTTACCTTTTTCAACTAGGTTAATTAATGCCTTGCAGAAGTTTTGTAATAAAGCTGAAGCAGGAATGCAATATTGTGCGGACGAAATAGAGTAATGACCATGTAGAAGATCTAATATATGAAAACATAACAGTAAAAATTTTGCGCTTGATGCCAATGCAGAAAACTGCTGGAATTGGTGAAAACATGTAGCTAATTGAAATAGTAATACGTACTACTATCTCATAATCTTCTCTGCTTTTATGGATAAGGCTACGCTAGAAAACTGGCATGACCGATTTGTAACATAACACGTTTGCCAGCCATTTTCTTTATTACTTAATAAATACATTGGAAATTTACATTATAAGAACTACATTTTGGGCAATAACAAAATAAGAGAATAAGCAGACTATGTATTGGATTGTTGTTAATGTATTATGAGAAGTTCTGCACCGTTATCATTACAGATCGTAATTAATAATACCAAATAATACAGAATTTGTGCATATCTGCACAGTCAAAAATTTCTGTTAGGTGTTTTTATTTTTAAAGTGAGATAAACTTTTATTAGAGCATTGTTTATTGTAGATGTATCGTTAGAATGTAAAAATGCAGAATTACCAATAATGGCATATGCACCTTATGCAGTTTAGACATGCATCATGGTTGGATAGGTGCCTCACAGTTATCGGGATTTTGTCAGCTATTATTGGAGGATTATGTACGCCTGCTGTATATTGCATGTTCGGGCTGATCACCAACAGTTTCATCTGCTTTGCAATGAGGCCCAAAGAAAATACAAACATAACTTTTCTTCATAACTACACCTCAAACGAAACCAATTTGGAATACACACCACCTTCTTGGCAAGATTTAATAATCATATTATATGTATATATGAGTATGCCGCATTTTAGGTGCCATATATTATATTAAAGAAATTGAATTATTTCAGCGAGGAAGTAACAGAAGATATATTTTTTAACTATACGGCTATATACTCAGGCATTTTAGCTGGCATTGGCGTTTTGCAATTTTTCACTGCATTTATAATGATGACGACATTGACAATTTCTGCCGAGAATCAACAGTTTCGAGTAAGATGCTTATTTTTCAAATCGTTTTTGCGTCAAGACATGGAATGGTTTGATAA
>WWPM01024868.1:0-11992 GCA_023279145.1 Glomeris maerens | reverse complement strand
ATAGCAGATCTCTCGAGTAAAGAAATGCCCACAAATAATGTTAAGATCTTGGACTTGCGATTCAAATTATGGATGAATTTATGTAGCATTTCGTGAAATTACTCGTGAAACTTAGCGTATAAATTGGGCCAAATGGTTTAGAAGTATCACAATATTATTTAACTCTTAAAAAGGTTACATATTATTCAATAAACGATCACAAAGGGAGAAGTAAAAAAATACTTTGGGACGATCCATAAAATACGTAACGCAAAAAAGGCTATTTTTTGACCCATACACCCATGGCGTAACGCGACCGTAACGCATACATGAAACCATACACCCCCCGGCGTAACGTAACGCTTTTCAATACATATATTTTTTGGAATATTAAATCATATACGTAATGTGTGTTGGAATGAAACATACATACGTAGATGCTTTTGATTGGTTAATTTTTGTCATTGGCCTCGCCAATTTCACCGAACATTTTCTCATTTCCCTGCTTCTGAACATATGAAAATTCATGCGTTACGTAACACATCAGTAAACACCATACACCCATCTCCGTACACCGGCGTAACGCATTAGCCAAACCCATACACACGTCCTATTGCGTTACGTATTTTATGGATCGTCCTTTTTTCCACCAGAAAACAATTCAAAAGTTGAATTTAAAAATGAGAAAGTGTCATTTTGAAGCCGAATTATGACATTCGGGTTGCGCTAGCGCACGTACCTGCTGACAAGTATGCAAACAAAACAACATCGTATTGAAGAAATGCACAGCTTGGTATTCCCATCAACTCATTTTTATGACATAGCGACAAATAAACTGTGACTTGTTTGCGATCCAGTTGATGTCATATAATGTAATTAATGAAATTCCAGGATGCAATTTTTCCAAAACTGCAAGTTTTCGTTGATTACATTAATTACAGACAAAGAGGCCCCATTTTCAAATTTGGACAAAACTATGCGATCTGAAATACTGTATTGAATAACCTTGCCTCTATAGTTTTTACTTGTATCTTGAACGGTTTAATCGGAAACTCAAAAAGTGTATGAAGAAATTCTTTAAATTTTGACTAATTTCAAAAAACCATCAAAAATCTTTGGTTTCACCAAGAGTGGATGAATAGGTTATAGTATGCAACTGCCATAGAGCATGCTGAGAGCTCAGCACCGTTTTAGGGGCACTGCGTCAGGGGAACTCTGGTGGGGAAAATGTGAAGTTCCTCTTCACCCCCCCCCCCACTCCCTTCACCCCAATCTCGGACAAAAGGTTCAAATCTCCAATCCTCCCCTCCTTCAGGCAGCTGCAGTTTTCAGAATCTTTGGGAAGTAGAAATACAAATACTGTGGCCAATTGCCACAATGTTAAAAATATAAGTTTCATTATAACACCTTTGTATGAAAATATTCTTCTGGTATGAAATGCAACTATACCATGGAGGATTGATTTTATCATTATTTCCCTTACAAAAATTTACTGCGGTTTAAATAGCGGCAGGTTTTTCAAATTCCCATTTTATGGTACTTAATCTTTGAAAACTGGCATTTTTTCATAAGTACCTGCCATTTATTGAATGAAAACTGAGGTATATTTTTGTAGGGCTACCTCAGTTTTGTATATAAAAACTGCAGTTTATTTAAAACCCCTATTTGCCCCCATTAACCCCAAAGTTGCCTTTGAATTTCGATTAACGAGTTTTGATTGTATCTACTGTACATACAATTAAGAGGATTGTCAACAGTGCATTTGTAAGCAATCTGCAATTTTCAAAATTTATTCAAAATGTGGTTCTAAATCAAGCAAACAAGAAAAATGTAAAAAGTAAGAAGAATAAAAGAATAAAAAATTTGTATTTCATTTCATTGATTTCAAAAAATCATTACAATTGCAAAGAAATTCCAAAAAATAAGAATTTCATTTTTTTTGCTGGATTTAAATTTTTTTTGCAATATTGACCCTGCATGAGATTTTCTGCATGTCAGTATGCGATTGGCAAAGGGTACAGTGTATTAAATGAAGATGCCTGCATGCAATTAGCAATAATGCGGATGATATTATACACGTTATTGCAAATAACTCCCACTCCCCATGTCACGATATTTATTACAATCGGTTTAATTTTGTGGAAGATATGAGAAAAAAAGATTTTGCCGTGTATTTATAATGTCTCACAGTGTTTACGTATTTGTTGTCCTATATTGTTCCTTGGCAATATTCAAGTAGGTGCTGTGCATGTGGTCTTATCTAAAGATAATTGTACGTAGCGCTACAGATTATACTGGTTATTCGATCACATAACACTAAGTTTAGTTACCAGGCAAGGAAAAATGATACGATATAATGCCATAATAGTACATTTCAAAGGACGCTGCAAATTCGCTGTAAATTCACCCGTCGCCCAATATGACAAAATCTTAGCTCAATTAGACTAATTCGACGATGCTCCACAACTTTCAAATTGGGACTAGGGGGCTAACTCAAACGGTTTAAAAGATAATTTCTGAATGACCTTGAAGACGACGTCAGAGGTCACGTTCGATATGATTTTCGGATGGCCCCTCCACTACTTACTATACAATGTCATGCATTCAAAACGACAACTGCCGCCGTTTTCGAGATATTCCATGAGGCCCACACTTTTTGCCTCACCATGTATATTGCTATACAACTTTCAAATTGGGGATAGGCTAATAACGAGTTCAAAAGATACTGATTTTTCGATTGTCTCAACACTGCTTCTAATACCATCAGATAACTATCGCCTTTTCGGAAGCACCTTTGGAAGCACTTGTACAAATAATCTTATGCCGTACGTGGTATTTCGCAGTGCTTCAATGTATATTCTTAGGAAATCTAAGGCAAAATGTGGTGCACTATATGTGCTTTACTGTTCAGTCAGGCATTTTTTCCCAGGTTGACAAATGAAGCTTCAAAATTTCAAATTTCAAGTAATTTAGTTTCTTATTCCACAACAGTGTTAAAAATTAACTATCTCACAATCCACTAGTTTCTTATGTGAAGCTCCCTTTCGAAGTGTTCGTGCAAACTTTTAAACGTATGCACGCAGTCATAATGAAATAGAATATGAGTATGTATGTAGGTTTTAAAGTATTAGAAAATCACCACAGTGGCATTGCTGCATATTTCAATGAAATGTTAATAATACCGTAAATAATAATACCGTAAAAGCTGCTTATTGATCCCTGCCTGTAATTGTGCACTGCACTCCAATACAGCCCGGGTAAAATTATACAATGTAGTAATAAAGCCCTGCCTCTAAAGCTGCCCGGGGCAAAAATCGTGCACTGCATTCAAATGAATGAATTAGGCTAATTTAACCTACATCGATGCACCGATATATCGATATAGCGTCTGCTGGCTTAGACAGCGATAATCTTGCCCTCGTTCCCTAACAAAAAAATTTAAATCTGCCGCAGGTCTGCAATAAAGCTGAGAATGTTTCAGGGGAAGCTTTATTGCCGACCTGCAGGCTGTGACATGCAGGTTACATTACCGGCATTATGTTTGTTGCACACAATTGAAAGTTTTCATTACAGGGCTGCCTCTATTATTGCCCTCTTCTCTAATTAAGCCCGGGTCTCAAGACTCTGAATGAATAGAGCCCCGGGGTTCTATTAGAAGTTTTACGGTAGTAAACATGACTTGCAACAATTTTAATATTATAGTGCTCAAATTTGAATTAATCTTAGAAATGCGTAACTATTAATTTCAAATACAAATCATAATTCCACGTGATAGTTAGTTGGACTCCTTCCTATACTGTATGTAGCCTATACAACTTCAATGGGATGTCAATTGTATAACTCACTTGCACAACTTGAAAGAATGTCTACAAATAGTGGCAATATCTTTTACAGATTACCGAGTGAGGCAATGGTTATTTTTATGTAATGTTAATGCTGAATTCTTAGATACCTAGGTTATAGAAGTATCGTAACTCAAACAGAATGACCTTGTATTTATTTATTTCATAAAAGTATACAGTACGTCAAGATAAGCGGATAAGGTTTCGTCACATTCCCTGAAACGTTTATCATACGCTTACAAACTGTTCAAAATCTGAGTGGAAAAAATGATAATTACATTCATGGTTATTAATTCAGTTCATATTGGTTGGGGTTACCTGCTTTTGGCCTCCAATCTGACAAGGAAAGGACCACATTGAAAGCAAACGAAGTGATGATTCTTGCGTAAAGCTGGCCTGGTGCCGCGCCAAAAACTTATTGTGACTAATTGTGTTGCACATTTGGGGTTAAGATAATATTTATCTTGTTCAGCATACATAAAACTGAATAAGATGACATAAGAATCATCATTTCGTGAGTAATCTTGCAAATTAAGGTCTGCCTATGCTAATAGTCATCACAATTCATAAAATTTTACTCTGTTAACAAAGAAAATGTCACATTAAATATGCTTAGATATCTTATAATATAGATGGTATGCACAGTAATATACATGCTAAACTGTCCCCAATTTGTGGTAAAAATCTGTCACACAAAACATGGTTCGCTGGAGAGAATATGCAGCCAAGAAGCGAGTAAATACACAAAAACAAAAATATGTCCATGATTATTTTGCTCCTACTATGTAACCGTTGTAATTGTTGTAAATATGCATACACCTCAAATGAATGTCTATGATATACTACTTGTATACAGTACTATACCTCCACCAACGAGAGAAGAACCAGGGGCGTGGTTTGCCCCCTCCCCTTTCATTCATATTAACGAATGAAATGCAAGATTGGGTCATTTTTAGCCCCTCCCCTGGTTCTTCTCTCGTTGGTGCAGGTATACACTGTGCCAAAAATTACAGCTCAATCGATGAATAAACACGCCCCCTGTGTGACGTCCTGTTAATGACACGAAAAAGACCGCGGCCACAGCAAAGCACCATCTACGGACGCCATTAGGCGTACTTTAAAAGTTGCTGCGCTAAGATCAAAAGTTTGTTCTTCACTGCATGTTGCATACATTTGGAAGAGAGAATGTTTACTAATAATTTATACTACTAGAGTCAAAAATAAATCGGACTTTTGCAATTTTACAATTACATCACTGTCAAGACATGTTCCTAAACATATGACCTAGTGTCCTGTAACGTATCTTTGAAGATGTGCGAGTGCGCTGCATGCTGGGACATTACTTTGAAGGTGGAATCATGTAACCAGTTTCAGTGCTAGTGTTATTAAAGCTACGGGCAAAGTTCCGTTTATTTTGACTCTAGTTGATTCCGGAAAACAAGCTACGTAGACTCTACGCTTGCATGTCCCAGCATGCAGCGCACTCGCATATGTTCAAATATACGTCACATGACACTAGGTCATATGTTTTGGAACATGCCTTGACAGTCACGTAATTGTCTGAATAACAGGGAGGCAGCAAATGCAAAAGTCCGGTTTATTTTTGACTCTAGTAGTATCAAGCAAAAAGTTATTATGCCCAGAAATTGGTACAAGAATATCCGCACAAAGGGTGGGTGGCAACTTCGCAGCAGCCGCAGGCTTCTTAATGTGGGTATTCGCGATTACTTCAAGCCGCACTGCGCCGCGCCACACCACTCAATTTTTAGCCCAGCCATCTTTGTGCAACATTCACGATCGCACCACTCAATTTTTATGGCCAAACACATGCGTGCCACGCCACGCCTCCCCATTTTTTGCCCAATCCCACGCTTGCAACACCACGCCTCCCCCACGCTACATGCCCACTCGCCCAGATTCCGCGAGATTCCGTTCCCACTCCACGTCAGGTTTCCCCATTAACGCATCGGCCGCGTCAGCACCAAGCGGCGCGGCTTGACTAATATTCGACGGGCGGTTCCGCGCCACGCCAAACACATCGAGTTTCCTTATCCCCGATTGGTTTTTGGCACGGCGCCAGGCCGTTTGGCTGGTTGGAGCAATCGTGAATGGGGACCTTTAAATGAATTTATTTAATAATAGCCTACTTTTGACTCAACGGTTTATTTTTAAAGTACAAGACACTTGCTATAAGTTTGTATTAAATTAATGAACTTGGGCAACTAGGCAATCCGAAATTATTTCGGAAGCGCTGCATAAAATGATTGTATGGGAAGGTTTTTTTGCACAATGAATATGACGCGATGTAGTGGGCATATTTATTTAATCGAATGAGCTGAAATTTTGCACTGGAGAAATATCAGTGACACTTTGCACTTTGACTTAGATACAGGTAATTCATTAAGATAGGAGTTTGAACAGCAAAGTATATAAAGTGCCATCATATCTGCACAGTTCAAATGGGACAAATAGTGTGTACCTTGCCAGTTCTTCCTGAAATCGACTGAAGTCAAAATTGGGAAATGTCACTAGCTAAATGGCTGCCCAGTTGAGCAAAAACATCCCGCACAAAAGACTAGTCTGAATGTGGTCAACAAGTTCAGATACTTTCATCGATTATGAACATAAAAATACAATCGAGTATGTATTATTCGAACACAATTTGATAAAATGTCCATCAATAATTCCTTTTACCATTTGTAAGCAGGAATGACTGGCATTAATAAAACTGGAAACCAATGAAAAGTCAACAATATGGCTGTCCAGTTGAACGAGCAGTATGAGAAAGGGCACGGAGTTGCTGGTGCTCATGGGCAATTTATGGAAATAAATTTGCTAACGCTGTTCAAACTTCAAGGTGACAAAAAACTACAAGATTTCTACCTGGCTGGAAACTTCAAAAAAGGAGGTAAATTTGATGATGTTGTCTTTCGTTACATGGATAAGAGCGGCAGGCAGAATATAATATTTCTGCAAGCTAAGTCGAAAGAGAAAGAATCCGAAAAAGTAAAAGTTGGCTACTTCAAAGTTGGTGGGGAATGTGAATTGCAGAAATATTTTGAGTCCTTCAATGCTATAAAAGATGAATTCAACAAACATCAGAATGATGATCCCATTTTCCAAGATGACATAGCAGATGTAGACCGCAACTACGTTATATACACAAATGCAGTCACAGATGAAAGCTTGACTGAGATTACAAATGAATTGGATCACAGTCCTTTATATGTTGTATTTGAGGAACGATGTGGCCATGCATTAAGACTTAAGGCAGATGCAGTCAAAGATATTTTTAGAGGGATTCATAATCACAAAGAAATTGATCAATTATTGGAAATGGTGAAGAAAATATTGAACGGAAACTGCAAAAAACTATACAGAGATGAAAATTTTCAGGTGTACCATGCGTTCTTCACCAATAAAGTTTTCAGCAAACACAACCAAAATTGGAAATTTCGAGATGAATTTCTAGAAGGGGATTTCAAAAATAAATCCCACAAAGAATTCAGGGAAAAGATATTTAATTTCCATGAAAACGTCACGTCACCTGAGAAAATCAAAATTCATTTGAAAAGTATGATTTTTGAACTCCCCGAATGGTTTGAAGTAAAAACGCCAGCGTTTGACAAAGAAATTTGTGACACATTCATAACAAATGCACATCACAACATTTCTGACAATGTTTGCTCAATGTCTAGATTAAGCACAGACATTTTGAAAATAATTTCCAAATTGATAGGAAATGTGTTTGTATTTGAGGAAAACGATGCGATGTTCAGATTGAATGAGCACAAGCTTGATGGAGAACCTGGGAAAATCTTAGAATATCTCACAAACAGATTGTGCCCCAAAGGATTACAATTTGTTTTCAACATTGAAAAATTTCCAAGACTGTCCCTGGGATTTGCACCAATTGATTATGACACCATTGTTGATTTCAATAACAGACTTACAATATTGACAAGTCAGCCAAACGATATTGGTTTAGACGAGACTATCAAAAGCACAATTTTTGGTAATGTCAATAAACCTGAAGCGACTAGAAGGTTTCTTGAAGTAAAGCAAGAAATGACAGCCTGGTGGAAGCAACCGGGTAAGTCCAAATACCTGAAGAATAATGACGGTTTCCTTGATAAGATAATGTCAGGAATCATGTTTAATCTAAAACCCCAATTGTCATCGTTCACTGGAAGAAGTGCAGAGCTTAAGAAATTGCATAAAGCTTTGCAGAAAGACAACCAAAACAGAACAGTAGTCACATCGCAAATGGTAATAGTGAGTGGTTTAGGGGGAATTGGAAAAAGCGTACTTGCAAGACAATATGCCCACGAATACCAAAATGCCTATGACGAAAATATCATTTGGATCGACGCAGACACTGACGAAACATTAGCAAATTGCTTCCGCAGGTTATGTAAAGATTCATTACACATTTCAACACAAGATGCTAATGAAAAGGAAAAAGAATTGTCATCAATTGTGCAGGAGGTGTACAACTTTTTTAGAAACAGAAGAAGCTTGTTTGTCTTTGACAATGCGAACCAGTTCAGAAATGGCATCGAGTCATATCTACCATCAACTAAAACTGGAAATACAAGTCCACATTTCCTAATAACATCTAGAAACAAAGATTGGCAAAGTGCTCTCACTTTAGAATTAGACGCATTTTGTGATGCAGAGTCTGAGAAGTTAGTGAGAGATCAACTGAGAATTCCAGATGATGAACAAGATATTTTTATGAAAGAGTTAATAAACCTGCTTCAGAATTTCCCATTGGCTTTGCAACAAGCTGTTGCATATATTAGAGAGAGAAACAAAAAGGACCAGAAAGCTTTGGGCAGACAATTTTCAGTGAAAGACTATTTGATACAGTTTACAGACAAAACAAAACAACTGCTGAACTCCAAGCTTACAGATGACTTTGCAGATCACTATGCAAAAACAACTTTCATGACTTGGAATATCACATTAGAACAAATTGAAAGACATGAGCTAGGACAACAAGCAATAAAGATTTTCAACATTATGTCATTTCTCAGTCCAAGTGATATTCCAATCGCATTCTTTACGGGCATTGTGGACAATTCTGAAGCAAAACTAAGTGATGCAGTTAATTTGTTAGACAAATATTCAATGATAAATTTGCATGAAGGAGTTGCAAACATTCACAGGCTAGTACAGCAAGTGACCAGGATCACATTGCAAGGTTTGGACAAAACAAATGCACTCAAGGAATCGCTTTCCCTTGTACAAAGACACACTGACTATAAGCTAATAGTCCATGGTGCATCTCTTTGGAATTACGCAAGCTATGATGATGACTTGGTAAATGAATTCCACATTGTACCAGCAACAATTATAGCAGCACTAAGGGAGACTGTGAGGTATGAGGAGGCCATCAAATTCGGAAAAATATTGTTGCATACGCTAAAATTAGTTCTGGGAAAAGAACATATGAGTGTACTAAATGCACAGACTGAACTAGCTACTGCTCTGAAAGTGAATGGAAAATACGATTCTGCTTTATCAATACATGAATATGTATTTCAGAAATACAAAAGGAACAGAGGGACTGATCACCCACTAACATTACAAGCACAGCAAAACATTGCTGAAACACTTTCTTGGCAGGGAAAATATGAAGAAGCAGTGGTTTCTTTTAAAGTAGTGCTTGAGAAACGAACAGAGATATTTGGCTTAAACCACCCAGACACAGTAAATGTTCAATACAACATTGCCCAAACACTGTCCCGTCAGGGAAGATATGAAGAAGCAGTGGATTCTTTCAAAGACGTGCTCAAGAATAGAATTGAAATGTTAGGCATAGACCACCAAGACACTGTAAATGCTAATTACAGTATTGCCCAAATACTATCACGTCAGGGAAGACATGATGAAGCACTGGTTTCTTTTGAAGAGGTTCTTCAAAAAAGAACAGAAATATTCGGCCGAAACCACCCTAGTACTGTTAACGTTAAATATAGTATTGCCCAAATTCTGATCCGTCAGGGAAGATATCAAGTAGCACTGGATTCTTTTAACGAGGTGCTTGAGAAAAGAATTGGAATATTAGGCCATAACCACCCAGACACTATCAGTACTCAAAATAGTATTGCCCAAACACTGTCCCGCCAAGAACGATACGAAGAGGCACTGCACTCTTTTAAAAATGTGCTTGAGAAAAGAACTGAAATGTTAGGACCAAACCACCCAGACACTATAAGTACTCAATGCAGTATTGCCCAAACACTGTCCAGCCAGGGAAGATGTAAAGAAGCACTGGTTTCTTTCAAAGAGGTGCTTCAGAAAAGAACTGAAATATTAGGCCCAAACCACCCAGACACGATAAGTTCTCAATACAGTATTGCCCAAACACTGTCCCGTCAGGGAAAATATGAAGAAGCACTGGTTTCTTTTAAAAGGGTGTTTAAGATAAGAACTGAAATATCAGGTCTACACCATCCTGACACCATAAGTTCTCAATGCAGTATTGCCCAAACATTGTCCCGTCAAGGAAGATATAAAGAAGCACTTGTTTCTTTTAAAGAGGTGCTTGAGAAAAGAACTAAAACATTAGGTCTACACCATCCAGACACTATAAGTTCCCAATGCAGTGTTGCCCAAACACTGTCCCGTCAGGGAAGATATAAAGAAGCACTTGTTTCTTTTAAAGAGGTGCTTGAGCAAAGAACTGAAATATTAGGCCTACACCATACGGACACTATAAGTGCTCAATCCAATATTGCACAAACACTGTCCCGTCAGGGAAGATATGAAGAAGCACTCGCTTATTTTGAAGAGGTGCTTCAGAAAAGAACTGATGTATTAGGCTTAATCCACCCAGACACTTTAAATTCTAAATACAGTATTGCTCAAACACTGTCCCGTCAGGGAAGATATGAAGTAGCACTGAATTCTTTTACCGAGGTGCTCAAGAATAGAATTCGAATATTAGGCCAAAACCATCCAGACACTGTCAGAACTCAAAACAGTATCGCCCAAACACTGTCTCGTCAGGGAAGATACGAAGAGGCACTGCACTCTTTTCAAATGGTGCTGGAGAAAAGAACTGAAATGTTAGACCAAAACCACCCAGACACTGTAAGTACCAAATGCAGTATTGCTCAAACACTGTCTAGCCAGGGAAGATATACCGATGCACTGGTTTCATTTAAAGAGGTGCTTGGAAATAGAACTGCAATGTTAGGCTTGAGCCACCCAGACACTGTTACTACGCAACATGAAATTGCACAAACATTGTTCAATCAGGGAAGATTTGATGAAGCTCTTGTGTATTTGAAAGAGGTCCTTGAGAATGTAAGCAATATATTGGGCCTAAACCATCGAAACACTCTGACTACACGATGTAATATCGCCCAAACGCTGTCCAGTCAGGGAAAATATGAATTAGCGTTGGCATTTTTTGAAGAAGTGCTTAAGGAAAGAATTGAAATATTAGGCGAAAACCACCCAGATACTATATCTACACGCCATGACATTGCCGAAACATGGTTCAACCAGGGAAGATATGAAGTAGCGCTGGCTTCCTTTGAGGAGGTGCTTCAGAAAAGAGCTGGAATGTTAGGCATAAACCACCTAGACACTGTAAGTACTCTGCACAGTATTGCCCAAACACTATCCAGTCAGGGACGATGTGAAGAAGCAATGACTTGTTTTGAAGAGGTGCTTGAGAAAGTCAGCAATATATTAGGCCTAAACCACCCAAACTCTGTAACTACTCAATGCAATATCGCCCAGACACTGTCCGCTCAGGGAAGATATGAAGAAGCACTTGCTTCTTTTGAAGAGGTGCTTCAGAAAAGAACTGAAATATTAGGCATAAACCACCCGGATACCGTAGGTACTCTATACAGTATTGCCCAAACACTATTCAGTCAGGGACGATGCGAAGAAGCAATGACTTCTTTCAAAGAGGTGCTTAAAAAAGCAAGTAATATATTGGGCGTAAATCACCCGAATACTGTAACTACTCAATACAGTATCGCCCAAACACTGTCCAGTCAGGGAAGATATGAAGAAGCGCTGGTTTCTTTTGAGGAGGTGATTCAGAAAAGAACTGAAATGTTAGGCCTAAACCACCCGGACACTGTAAGTACTCACTACAGTATTGCCCAAACACTGTTCAGTCAGGGGAGATATGAAGAAGCACT
>WWPM01024857.1:0-15174 GCA_023279145.1 Glomeris maerens | reverse complement strand
TGGAAAAGCTTTTGTCCCAGCCGCCATCTTGGAAAAGCTTTTGTCCCGGCCGCCATCTTGAACAAGCCAATATTGAACAAACACTTTTCGTGCTTTATTTAAATCTTGCATCTGTATGCTAACAAACAGTCTAGCTATTCCTTCTGCTCTTCACGAAGCAACTCAGCAATATTAGGCTTAATGGGTTTGTTGTTGTAATTTAAACGCTTCCATTTTTCGCTCTGTCGTCAATTCACCTCATTTCACCCGACATAACTCGATAATGAAACCTTGATCAACTTTCGAGTTCAGGAATATATTTATATACGACCAGATAGCAAAATAGAAATTTAAAGTGCTGATTTCTAATATAACTTATCTAACTCCAGCCCTGAGCTAATTATATAAATAGCCAAGGATTTTCGGTTTAATTATATTCTTATAGCCATGAAACACTTAATGAATATACTTAGTTTATATATTACTATCCAAATTGCAAGACTGCATTGTTATGGAGGATAGTAACTTGGCAAAGAAACTTATACGTATATGTACCTTAATTAAATTTCTCATCTCATGCGAAACAATGCGATTGTCGACTTCGAAATTACAATGCAGCACATAAAATTTATATTTCATAGGACAGGATCTATTCACCCCGTTGAAGAACAAAATGTACACTTGCTTTTTAATAGTATATATGCAAATTTAAGGTCGAATAATATCTTTGTGATGCGAAAATATTGTCAGGGTTGGGGTAGTTGTTTAAAACACATGCAAAACAATGGACCTTCCCTATAGATTGACCTTCCGAAGTGGAATAACCTAACATAATGAAAATACAAAAACAAATGACCGGAATTTCATTATTTTATCTGTTTGTGCACAATTTGTGATTCAAACTACTGCATTGTAACAATTGTATAGTGATGAATAAAATAGTGAATATTCGGATTTAGAATGCCTTTGTGCTGGAAATGAGGTTATGTTTCATAGGATCGATGTAGCATGGAAATGGTGCTCGCAACTAAAACATAAGCTACGTTGTTATTTCAACACTGCTATATACTAGGTAAATATTTGAGCTGAAGTTGAACACGCACGGGATCATGCACAAAATTGCGCGAATTAGTGAAATATAGAAATAAAATAATTGATGAACTTGCAGGCAGATTTACTCGATTGATTTTCGAGAAATTTCATTTTATTGTCGAAACATCCATATAAAGCAAACATTGACCTTCATTTAATAAGTTAGAAAGCTGTTTTCGTCATCGTTTTCTAAAAAAAATGGCTCAATTTGTATGTTGGTCACGTGCTACCATGGCAAGGTTAAACTTTATCAGGATTTTATGATGATTCACTTTTTTTAGAGCAGGTGTTTGGAAATGTTGTTGCTCACTGAAAGTCTCCTCTCACTCTCTGCAAAGCTTTGCGTCGAATGAGGAGAAAAATTGAAGGGAAATTGCTTCAGGTGTACGTAGAACAGTGTTTACACACCCTCTTGAATGGGGTGGTTCCCCTAAACTACAGTAGTGACTGACTACACGTATGAGTAACAGTTTTGCCTGAGGGGGAACGAGTGGCTTTCTGCTCATGTCTGGACATTGGTAGACCAAGTTTAGAAGCCAGTTGTCACATGGATTTCGCCGGACTGGTTGGTGGTGGTGGTGTGTGCTGCCATCAGATACACATGTTTGCCTTTGGACTCTTCTGAATCATTGACCGTTATTAGGGAAAAAGCAGAAAAGCTCCGAATATGTTTATTACTGTAGTGACTTTGGTGGCATTGTCTGCTGCACCTGTTTTCGTCTCTTCGCAATTAGAAGAAGAGCATGCGTACCTGGAAGGGGCAGTGGCAAAAATTCGTGCTGCTGCTATCTTGAATAGAGCTGATGGTGGAGGAATTTTACCAGATGAACTCCAAGATGTGATACATGTCTTAAATGAAAGGATTAATAATTGTACTCCCAAGAAGTTCTCGCAGAGACGACAAAGTTGCCAGGTATGTACAGTAATTTACTCATTTAATCACTTCAGATATTTTAATTTGAAATAAAATGTAGACTTTAAATAAAATTTTGTTGCCAGTTTATACTAGGTACTCATTTGTGAAGATCTAATTGTATTAAAATTATAGTCATGTGCATGTTTTTGCTTATTTTGGGATTTCTTATATACCTTCATATTTGAGAATTAATATTCTTCTGAACTTATTTTTGAATATAAATGTATTTCACACAAAACGAAGTGAATTTTCTTTATTTGTGCTCTTGACATTCGGGTTTGTATTGTACAAATTAGAAAGTGAATTGGCAAAATATACTTTTGAATCATTTTGTATGCGGTTAGACACTTTTTTGCATGTTTCTGTAATGGACGAGTAGAAAAAAATATTACAATGCGTGCAAACAAATCATGTTATCATGAAAAAAATGAATTTCAATAACATTGAAGGTGCCCTTTAAACCTGTTTCCTTTCATTGCATGACGTGAAACAGCTAGTCTTCTTTAAGGTCATTTCGTCATCAGTACTCCTGCTAGTGTACACAGTTTTCAAAGAAACTTTCAAAATGTATTTCGCTTTTTCAACAAAAAAATCTTTCCAATCTTTCCATGCACTGCAATAAGAATTGACATGTAATATCAGGTTTTATTGATATAAACAACATCCATTTCTGTGCTATTCACGTGGGCAAATGTTTTCTTTCTAATATTTATCTTTCCATTTAATAGGTTACATGTCATGAAGCCGTTTATTGATTTTGTTACCGTAACCACATGCAAAATACACAAACATTGATGAACATGTGTTGCAAGAGCTAAGACTATTTTTATTAACTGCAGCGATTTGTTATACCTTTAATTGCAGATTTGTTTGATGGTTATAAGAAATATTACTTTAATTGCACGCGTTTTCACTTTCATTTCATGCGTATAAATGTTATGGAAACGTGTTCAGTGAGATGTAACATGCATTTTGGAACCGGTTTTGATTTTTTTTATCTACCTTATGTATTTACTGAATAGCTGAGGCAAACAAATACGATTTTAATTGCAACTTCAAAAACGAATGCGGATGGATAACACAATGAATAATAACAGACATTTGCAATTTTCGGTATATACTGTACATTTAACCTAAATTACATTAAAACACGGTGGGATATCGACCCGGAAATACAAACAACAATTAATATATGGCGTGTTATTATTATTTTATAGGCAACTTTTCCGTCTGTTTCAATTTTACCCAAAAAAAGAGGCTTTAAGGTTTGCAGCACAGGTTTAATGAACAACCTCTTTATATTTGTGATTTTTCTGATGACAGACTAAACTGACCACTATTAAATATGCAAAACAAAGTTTTTATAGCATCCATTTGCTCAAAACTAATACGAAGCCATATACGGTCACCAAATCCTTGAATGAGGATGAAAAATAGTAAAATTAATATTATTTTTCAGGCTTTCTCATATATGATTTCAATTTTGGAATTTTATTGGCGAACAATTAAAATGATCCTAATTGTAACAAGATCAATACACTTCAATTGATTAATACTGAACTATATTAAATAAAGATGTTTATTCTAAACAACTCTAATAACTGACTCAACCCTATTATGTGTCCTTCCTGTGGTTTTTCACAGTCAGGCTACTAATGGTTTCCTGTTGTTTCTTTTTTGTTGTAGTGTTTGACAGTGGATAAACTTTACAGGAACTTGAATATATCGGAAACCACTGTGTTGAATGGGACAAAACTGGCGGATTTGGCAGTATATGTTGTTTACTATGCTCTCAATCCTTCTTCAGTGTGTTTGGAAGATGCAAAATCAGTATGCAATGATAGTTCATGCGCTTTGCAATTCATCCAAGATGCATTCCTTCAAGAAGACCTCGATCAAGCGAATATCACTCATGCAGCTCGTTTGCAAAGATGGTTATCGGAAATTAAAAGGATATACACTCCGAACAACAAATCAAAGGTTAAAACTCAACTTTTATACTGGATAATATCCCATTTCAAAAGAAATCAAAAGAACAAAGATTCATTATGATACTGCAATTTAGCTTTTGATATGAAAATCAAGAAATCTTGTTACCAACATCATGTAATATACTGGGAAAAATAATTCCCGTGAAATATTTAAAATTTTGTAAAACTTTTTAAAGTTTTATGAGCTATAGTCGTCCCAACGCAGCTTGAGAAAAATGTCGACCAATCGAGGAATAGCAGCTTATGGATTACTTTTGCCTATTGAACTTTGCATTAGAACTTTTTGACATCGACGTGACGCTACATCGACACGCCTGGCCAGGAGAGGATAATCGCGCAACAGAAACCTGCTTTTAGCCACTCCCCTTTATCAAGCTGCGTTGGGAGGACTATAATTCTTGCTTAGATGTTTGGAAATACATGCGCATTACAATATGATTGTTATTTTATGCCCCAGTGCTTTGATGCCGAAGATATTGTGTCTGACATAGGCCTAGAATCAATAAGTGACATTGATTTCCATGCTCAAATCATAAACGAGCTTTCTGTTGCATTGCTGTTGCGCATAATAGAAGGTAATTGCTCTAAATATTTCAAGACATAACACAAATAATCGATATTATAAAAATTTAAGCTGAACTTTTATTAATAATAATTAGGAGAGTGCATTTTGGCACACAAAGGGGATGAAGCCGTTGTACATTTCTTCCACAAATATGGTGACCGTGGAAACTTGAGAATATCTGGAGTTGGTAAGATAAAAACTATTTGCGCTTCTTTTGAAATGTCATTGAAAGTCCATATGGGTTTAATTGCAGGTTTCGATAAACTGCTTTCGGATTTGAAGTTCTATAAATCAAAGAGTGAAAAAGAGAATATAGAGCCTTGTTTTGTGGAAGACAATACACACGTACACTCTCACAATGAAACAGATGAACATTTAGATAATAATATTGCACATCATGATCGCGGTCCATTAGATGAGCATATTCACCATGACCATGATCATCATCATACCGAGAATGTCGATGAACAAAGAAAAACTCCTAAAAACATTAACTTGCATGTTCACATTGATGATCATGGACATGAACATGAGCACAATGTACATGAATTGACTCATGCAACAAGCGATTTGTCCCATGAACACACACATGAACATGAACATGAACACAAAGGCAATGAAAGCGAACCGACTACTGAAAAGAGCAACGAGTTCATCAACACTACCATGGTCTTTCTCACGAGCAACGTGTCTGATGAAGTTACTTCCCCTGTTTCTAATGGTATTAAAAATCATTTACACCTACAATCGAAAACATAAATGTAAAAGACACATGTGTTGTTCATGTATTTTTCGTTTCCAGCAACAACTGCATTACTTCCGGATGTTTTAAATTTTACTACTTCTATAATAGAAGTTACAAATGCAACGGAACATGATAATAGTACTAATATAAGGCTACCAAAGGCAATGGCTCTACATTCTTCAGATGAGTCCAGCGATGCTGGTCATAATCACGGTCATGACCATGATCATGATCATGGGGGAAAATCACACAAGGAAGAGGTGACTAATTATTGCCATCGTTCATATTTTCTAGCTATTGTCCATTAATTAATGTCCAGGTATAAATTGTGCAGTGTGCTGTTGCATCTATGTTGATGCATGAAGCTGATGCCGATGGTTCTCATGACTTGAATGTTGAAGAATTCATGCAGCTCTGTCCTTCATTGCTTCGTGAAATGGTAGAACGGAATTCTAACTCCATGACAAAAAACTTGTCTACTAAAAGCCTGAATCACTATGAAGGTTGGTGTTTTTGCATTCAGGCCAGTTGAATCAATAGTTTCTTAAACATTGAGATAGGGTGCTCTGAAAAAACCTCCATTCAGATTAAATTCTTCAATTTATATTAACACGAGAGAGATCTGCCATTCAATAAATGCAATTTTTTTTATATTTGCGATGAATCAAACCTTACAATTGCTTTCTATATATTATTTGCAGTATATGGATATGGTACTTTGTCGGTTTTTATCATCAGTCTATGCTCACTTTTTGGCATCCTTCTTGTACCATGCCTGTCAACAAGTGTCTACGAATTTTTCATGATGGGATTCATTGCCCTGGGCTTTGGAAGCATGCTTGGTGATGCTATTTTGCACCTCACACCGCAGGTATGTGCATATTTCAAAGGGAATTCAACATCTGGTTCATGTAAAACTTTTATTATTATTATTACATTGCTATAATCAGTTCTTAGGTCTGCACAGTCACTCAGAAGAGAATGCCGCTGACGATGACCACGATCATGAAGAGATACCGGCGTATTTCTTTACAAGCCTTGCTGTAGTGGCTACAATCTATGCCTTTTTTGTATTTGAAAGCTGCGCACATATTATTGGAAAGAGAATAAGAAAGCGGGTAAGCATTTAATGTTATATTTAATTGTGTAGATTTCAATTTACAAATTTCTATTAAAGGTAGCTCCAACTGAGACAACAGCTCTCAATGGACATGGACACAGTCACAACAATGCTAAGATCTTGGCTATATTAAAAAAGCAGTCGCTGAAAGACAGCTCTGTGAAAACTATTTCCAAAGAAACACTGGTAAATGTCAAGAAAATATAGGAATAGCATTTAAATTACATTGTCGCACGCTACGTTGAAAATGTATGAATTCTTTGTTATTTTTTCAGACACCAGAATCCAGAGTTGAATCTTGTTCATCCATAGAAATGCAACCTGAGACAAATTTCCAAGATTCGCCGAAAGTTTGCTGTGGTATAAATAAATTCTATTCGTATCGATTTTGCAAATGATGATTAAAAAATTCCTTCCTATTCATTTTTTTGCTAATTTTAGGTCTGAAGTCTGTCGCGTTGATGATCATCTTAGGCGATACTATTCATAATGTTGCTGATGGACTGGCCATTGGTGCTGCCTTTGCTGTTAGTACACGTGGGGGCATTTCCACCTCAATTGCCATTTTCTGCCATGAATTCCCACATGAACTAGGCAAGTTTACTGACTTGTATGAAATGCATCATCGCAAGAATTGATGTGATATTTTCTCGTATACATTTAATACATTTCAGGAGACTTTGCAATTTTACTTTCAACCGGTTTGAGCAAGAGAAGTGTTCTGGGCTGGAACTTTGTATCATCTTTAAGTGCGTTCATTGGGCTTTATGCTGGAATTGCAATCGGTATGAATCCAAGCGCGTCCCAATGGATTTTGGCAGTCACTGCTGGCATGTTCCTCTATATTGCATTGGGTGATATGGCAAGTACACAATTATATTACGTAATCGTCTACAATTGTTAAGCTAATTGCTGCATAATTTCAGTTGCCGGAGATGAAAAATTGCTCAACAGCGAGTCCGTGGCTGATGTTTTTTGCTCAAAATTTGGGTGTTCTTGCCGGCATTGCAGCGATGGCTGTCATAGCAATATATGAAGATCAGATTAAGATCTAAAGGAGGGTGCTAGAACAAATAATGAATTAAGTGATATCACTCTTGGTGATATATATTATATATATATTTACATATATATATAGTTAAAAACATATCGAAGCTTCAAACAAGGCAGCTGATCTATCCTGTCTATGTATACTTGAGTGGCAATTTTTGTACATATGACAGTGTGTTAACACGGTGAATAATTTTTTTTATTGAAATCGTTTTAAAGAATAAAAACTATTATAGGCTGGTTTAGCATTTCAAATGTATGCTTGAGCTTCAATTATGTTGCATACAGGTTTCATTAATTGGAAGGGTTACATAAAATTTTCTAACAGAACTTGTTTATGGTTGTGGGAGCAAAGTTAAAAGTCAAAGGTCACTTTCTTTTGATGAAACCCACAACATATTTTTTTTAAAATTGACATCACTGTGAAATTAATTTCCATTGAATCCATCAGGAATGACCATCAAGTGCGAAGTTCATCAACGCTTATTGTTCAGGCAAAAGATTGTTTAAATTGAATGAACTTTGTTCATTGTTGGAAATTGAAGTGTTTCCATCGCTCTGCAGATGGCTCTGCTTCTTTAGAGCCCTTTGAAGTAGATCGGTGTGAACACCTATTGCGTAATTGATTACAGCAAGTCTTTAAATTGACACATGCAAAAAATGGCTGCTACCAAGTCACCGCCTACACTGATTTCTTTAAGAACTGCAAGTCAACATCTTCGAAAACCTTTGAATCTGCTGCATGAGGTTAGTGTTTCATATTTGTCACGATTAATTTCATTGAGAACACAATTTGTTTGCCAGCATTTTATTTATCAGTTGTACATTTTCGTGGATTCTAATGAGAAATTCGTATAAAAAATATGCAAAGCGTTATTATATAAAACCATTGTACCTAATGCTGTTTACACAGACATTAGACAGTAATTCGGTTATTTTGAAATTACGGGAAGAATTGGCCAGGTACTCCAAGTTTGTCATTCAGGTTGAAAAAGGTCTCTGATTGGGCACATGGAATTGCGCTGTCGACGGACTTGCAAATGAAAGTCGATTGGTCAAATACGGTTTGGTTTCCGCAAAAGAAGCTGTACTGTTGCACTGGACCTGAAACATAAATGTATCTAGTTTGATTTCTCTTCTATAAAGAACCCCGATCACTATATTTCATTTTAGAGGTGTTTTATAGCATGTCAGCAATTAAACATTCAAGGTCCTGGGTCATATCCAAATGACAGTTATTGTAAATTAATTTGGATGAGAAAGATTTCTTCGATTCTTATCTTATCGTTTCCGTACGACTCATTAATTTTGTTCTGGGATGACATTTGTCATTTAATTTATGACTATGACGTCACGAATATCTTGATATAGCATGAAATTTGGGGAAATGTTTGTTACCTGTTGGTGCTCCGTTGGCATCGACGTACGGCACACAAATGTGGAAAATCTTGCAGGCGTTTGCAACATCAGCGTAGTATCCGTATTTCCTGCTATCGCAAGAGAAACTTTTCTGAATATTCCCAATGATTATTGCTGCACCATCTGGAAGAACATAGGCTGTCTGTGGGATTCCCGCAGATGAACCTCCAGGAGCTGGGGCTGGAGGAGGGGGTTGAAGGAGAGGTGCAGCTTGGGCTTCAGGAGCAGGGGCAGGAGCAGGAGCCTGTCTCCTCACCTGATTTTAACAAAAATCTCATTCACCTTCAAATTAAAGTCCCTAAAGACATTATTACATTTCCAATCTCTGAAACTTACCAAAGATGCGAGTCCAACAGACAACAAAGCGCAAACTGCAAGCATTTGTATTATAATTAGCTACTTTCAGCATTTCTGAACGCGTTCTAGAATCTTGCGACAAATATTTACCAATGACTGCAATCTTCATTTTGATTGAGTTTAGGAAGATTTCCCAACGATATCTAAAATGAATCGTATTCATTACACGGAATATTTCATAAGCACTGTAATATTCCCGATTAAGTGAAGTAATGAATCAGTATTTTGCCTATAACAATGCACATAGGGCTTATATGCAACTTTGTATTCAAATTTTAGGTAGACTATGCTGCTAACAATATACTCAGATACTTTAGAGGTAGGTGCTTAGTACTTACCTGTAGATGAGGAGTGTTGTTGAGATGAGTTGAGAGTGAACTGATGATCAAGGTTTACTTGGTGGCTGCTTATATACTCTGTCTGAAGTGAAATTTAGAGGTAGACCTCATCTCGATGGCCTAGAAGTAGGCCCATATAGGAAGCAACCAATCAGACAACTGCTACTTTCACGTTGCAGATGTGCTGGATGCGCATAAGAAATCGTGCATTATGTCACACGTGCATAGTAACTGCCATGTCCGCATTTTTCATATGTTGTCTTCTCGCACTTGTTAATTCTTATTGCTGAATCGCCGAATTTATTTAAATATAACTTAACTTACATGACCGCATTTTGGGTACACACAGCTTCTGATAATTGAGTGGGGTAATGTTAACTTATTAAGTGGAGGAAAGTAAAAGTCTATTATGGCCAGGGATGAATAAGTTCCCCTCCTTTAATTTGTGTACTAATACGGTGACTTATTTGGATCTTGCTCTTACTGCCATTTATTCCCTGTACCATGCCGAAACCAGGGTGAATAATTCAAATTCATAAAAATCTTTCTACTTGCACAATAAAAAAATATTGGCCTGATGTTGTAATTATACTATTGTATTGTGTAGGCATAATATGCGATCTATTCCAAGGAAAGGCAACAAATAAGGCTATTATTATAATGAAGTAGTTATGCAGTTTTGTTATGTTAAATAAATGTTTGTTCAGTTTTGACTTTTCATAATGATTTGACATATTTATGGGAGGGTGACTGCATGATTTTCGACTGAATGTGAAATGAAGCTGGGAAAGAAAACAGGACAATGTTATTTCACTGTGCCAAAATTTACATAAGATTATAATTACTAATCCGGTATTTGTAATCTATAGTGACTATTAATATATGAACCTTAAATGCATTTTACATAGTTGCTTTATTTACCATTTTAGGTGCAGATTTCCTAGCATGGAATAAGAGATGTAAATGAATGAAGTAACAAAGTTTCTGAGAACAATCTATTTATAAAGTGTCATTGAACACTGCTGCTGGGTTTTTTTGTTATTGTTTACGTTTTCGAGAATAATATTTTTGCAATATCTGTGTGGGCGTGTGTGCATGGCGTATTGTACAAAATTTATCCTTATAATTAGCGGTCGGAAATAAAAATTGACATAGAGGTAACAAGGATTTCCAAAGTCATTCTTGTAATTGAATGACATGAACTGCATTCCGTGTAACGTGGAGTCATCCGCGAATTTTCACACTAATACTAAAAGACAAGATTGTACTTGTATAGTGTATTGTACAAAAAGAAATGATGATGGGGAAACAGGTGTTCTTTTTTTGTGTGTTTGCACTTTGTTTTTGGTGCGCAACTTTCCGCTTTTCCAAGGTGCAAGACGCGGAAGTTAAATAGTATAAACTCTTCTTCATGTAGTTGCATAAATTTAACTAGTCATTTGACTTATTAACTACTACATAACTCCATTGTTTCTTAATTTTCACCTTTCTGTCCGTGAAATTTGACGTTTCATACAAAACATGGCAGCTTTGTTTGGATGTGTGAAAGTGAAATATTCCGCATTTATTTTGAATTTGTGGGAGTGACACAAAATACGTATAAGTATATTTCCATATAATCATACGTTTTCAGGCTATCTTTACCCATCTATTTTAATCTTGACATCAATATAAATGCCCGTTTATTTTTTCTTGGAAAGCTGAAACCCAGATAAACTTTACTAAGCCTAAATTATGGATGGAGTTTTATTGCTGTCAGCATTTATAGATGTGCTAAAGGAAATACGAAATTATGTCAACTATGTGTGACAAATATTGCTGACATAATTATTATTGGGTATATGTTTATGCACACAAGTGCAGTAGCTATATTACGTGTCCTCACGATTATAGATTTTGATACATCTGCTGTAGCTAGAATACAAATAATCTCATTTCTGAATATTTTTTTTGAAAACTAGTTCAGAGAATTTTAAATAATATCTTGAGGGAGCATTCAAAAACGACGAGTGGATTGGGAACTTAATTTAGTGTAGAAATTTGAAGCATAAAGGTAGTTTTTAAGCACTTTTTAAAACTTCAGAATTGTTGGATAATTAAGCCTGCTGTTGTTGGGAAAACTTTTCACCTGCAAATGTATGTATAAGAATTGGATTTTGAAAGTAGTTTATTTAATAGCCCATTAAATAATTTTTCGTTGAACAGATGTTTATCACGTCGACAGTAAACAATATATATTTTTTGAACTATAGGAATCATAAAAACAAATTTATGATGAATGAAATGAAATATGACTTATTCCCGCAGTGAAATCCGAAAAGATCCCTTTCTCACAAATTGAAGAAACACTGTGTGTTTTTATTTGACAACTAGTTTCGACTCATCAGTGAGTCATCATCAGGTCCAGAACTTACAAGTCAACTCTTTAAGTTTCATATTTTATTTTACAGTAATAGAGTTATGAGTTGTAAAAGTATGCGGAAAATGTGAAAGTCAAATGACACGCATGAAATGGCTGACGCAAGTGAAAATTTCGATATTAATGCTCACTGAAATAGTCATTAGTCACTCAGCAACAACTTAAAATTATTTATATTTGCAGTTGGCAATATCTTGTTTTTTGGTGTCAACCGCAAGTTTTACCGAAGCATTTTCGGGGTCAATAAAGTAAACATTGGATATCTTCTTCGATTATAAAGAATTTACAGCAAATACAGATTTGTTGAAATTAGTACCTTTATTTTGTTATTTTTCTGCCTGCTGCATAGGCATAATATTTGTAAGAAACAATGATAGAAATATGATTTTTAGATCTGAATTTTGACACATTTTAATTTATTCCTGTTGCTGTATGTACAGGCAATTGAACTTTGTGTCCGTAAGCACTACATGGGAGCAGTTTATTAATGTATGGATAATTTGAAGAGCTCAATTTACTGTTTGGTAAGCTGCATGTTGTAAAACGTCAGCTGACATACCTAGCCTATGTAAAATACAAATACAAGTCTTATACAGGCATGACACAGTGAAAGCAGTAGTATTTAGGGTGCTATGTTTGCACTAAACAACCTAATTTAAGAGAGAAAGCTATTAACCTTAATTTCGATTAATGAAACTCACTCGTTAGAACGTACAAAGAATCGATTATATTGGGGTTTTGAGTTGCTATTATACAGGGATTAGGTAACAAAAGATTATAATCTACAGATAATGGTTTGAATTTCCCACGTGAAGTTGTCAATCATGGCGCTTCAGCACGTGGGTATCACATGGAGTTACTGCTCTAAAAACAGAGATAAAACTTACAATGAACGAAATAATAATTGCAAGCTTACTGAAAAATTAACTACCTCATAACAGAAATCTTTCACATAAAAATGTTGAACAAAGCCCAATTTATTTCAATACAATTTCAAGTTGCAACTTCTTTATTTGAGTAGTGCCTACACATGTATATACATTCATTTCGGGTTTTCCAGAAATCATAAATTTATTGACAAATCATAAAGTTTTTACAGCTGAATTGCCCATATCTGCGCATGCGTTGTGATGAGACTGGTCTGGGCTGGGCTTATCAATGACTTGGTGAAGAACTATTTTGAGCAAATCTGACAAATTTCTTTCTGTTATTGAACAAAGGTCCTATTACTCTTTGTGTGACGCACATTCTCTTCAAGATACGGTTTTTATCGAGAAGATAGACCTCTCTTCTGCTGACAGTTATGCAATTATTGAGTGTCTGACGGCGGTTCCTTTCTGTGCCCATAGATGGCGTTGTAGGACGCGTAATGGCCGCCAAATGAGCCAATGGCGACATGGGGGCGTGGTCGGTCTGCGATGGTCCACCTGGTGTTGGTATGGGACGTCTGCGTGGGCGAGGAGCTTGAGGT
Source organism: Glomeris maerens (assembly GCA_023279145.1). NCBI lineage: Eukaryota > Metazoa > Arthropoda > Diplopoda > Glomerida > Glomeridae > Glomeris > Glomeris maerens. The sequence goes on along the minus strand of WWPM01024857.1, from coordinate 1,712 downwards.
TCCATGGCCGTGGCAGATGGTGGTGGACGATGGTGACTTCCGGTTCTTCTTCTTTAGTCGGCTGTGCACCTGATCAGGCGCCTTCAAAGTGCCATTAACATGGAAAAATAAACAGCATTAAAAGGGCGCTGCATTGCATGTGGCCAAATGACGAACTACTTAGAATGTGAACATATAATAGTAGCAAACTGGCGCCGACTAAATACAATACAGGATGTCCAAACTTTACCAGTATATTTGTGAAGTCATTCCGAGTTTAAAATGTCTTATAAATGCAAACAACACGAATGTCGAACATGGTCATCAATTGCTGGAATGAGAATTCAATTGTTCTATTCGATTGTATGGGCTAGCTAGTATCATAGTTTCAAGGGCATTTGTATTCCAAATTTTTTACTTACACTTTGGAATGCACAGCGATTTTGAAAAGTGTAGACGATTGAGTGATTAGCTTATGATTGAGTGGAATTAGCCTAATGATTGCAAAGTGAAAGTTTCAATTTGTTAATTATTTCGAACCTGAGCGCACAATAGTAAATAAATGTATACTTTTAACTAAGTTAGCTTTGTTTCCTTAAGATGAGACAATTGTGCAGACATAAAAATAGCATTTAGCACGAAATGTACTTGCAAAGTAAATGGGCTCAATTGTACGCTGAATTCTGTGCCAACAAGGGCATGTAACACTCCCCGAAGTGCCCCTATGATAAAAAAACAAATTGATGGATGGGCATGGCTTTGTCATAGCGATTATACCATATTATAAGCGTTAATTATGCAAACGAGTGAGATCATTGTTGAAACTAATGGTTGTTAAGTGACGTGAGAAAAGAGCATGGCCGAGTAATATTAATTGTTTTAGTGAATAGTAGCACTTCCTTCCGCCACGTGCACTATCAGGCAACACAGAAAGATTGCACCTCCTTGTATAGGTTGGTCTGCCAGCAAATTCGCCAGACACTGGACTCGTTTATATGTGAAAATTGGTCACATCCGCTTCCTTTTAGTCCAACTATTATCATACATGCACACTATGCGAGGCTGCACTAAATTATTAGTATTATTAAGCCTCTTGAATAGTGTAATTTTCACTTAAAGCATTACATAACTAAGACGACTGATTAATGGAACGAATTATACTACATGTCCTTTAATACGTTAGCATTTCTGTAATTACATTGTGGTAAAAAGTGACTGGTAGGCCTGGAACAAATTACATAATTCTTGAAAATATATTTCTATGCATTTTATAAATGTATAGCCCTACTTTGATTATATTAAATGAGCTCCTGTGTACAGTACATTGCTTTGAAAGCTAATAATAGCATCTAAACTGTATATTGTTTTCAATAGGTGATAGCATTGAAATGTTAAATTTTTAACCTGACAATTTGTCATGCGCTGTAATAAAACCCTTGTGTAATTTGTCGGATTTTTTTTCTCGTTGTAAGGTGTTAGCTTTGCATGTACGTATTTTCTTTATTGACATTTCATTTGACCCGAGTTCCCGATTCTCATGAACATGCGCACAATATCCGTTGGGAGGACTTCCTAATGGAAAAGACATTGTCCTAGTAAAGTTTTTAGCATATTTTATTACACACCGGTAATTTTGCTGTACCTATTTCAATGCATGACATGCATACTAATGACTTTTAGAATCAGCAATTTCCTCTGCAAGACATTTGCTTCTATATTGTGGGACAAATAAT
>WWPM01024856.1:0-18615 GCA_023279145.1 Glomeris maerens | reverse complement strand
GAGATGATGTCCTCCGTTTCGTCTACTAGTATTAATGTAGAGACTTTCAGCTCCGGTTTTTCAGGAAACCCAAGTTTTCAGATGCAACATGAGGAGGATGAAGCCCTTTCTGTAAGTAGTGCTTAGTTCGTTAAAACCTAAATACAAAATAAAATCAGTTGATTTTCTATATTTTTGTAAAGTCATAAAATACATTTTGTGAAATTTTAATGCTTTCCCGAGTCGGTGACTTGGTGAACTTGGAATTTAAGCATACAGATACAAACAATTATCAACATTTTTACTTCCATTTCCCAATTCCATGAGTTTTTCAGATTTTTGTTTTCCTTGCGTAAATATGTACAGTAGAGTCCCGGTTATCTGATGCTTCGTGTTAACCGCGGTTGAACTGGAAATACTCGGATAATCCGAACTTTGGGTGACCGTCATTGTTTTGCCACGTCCAACAAAGATTCAGTTGCTCTTTAGACAGCAGAGGCATAATGTAAATTTGTTTATATATGTATAGTACATACATAATACGTACAGTGTGTAAATTGTAAAATATTTTTTACTAACGATGCTCCGTGTTATCCGTTTTTTTGATTATCCGCGGATAATCGGTACTCTACTGTATAAACATTTATTAAGGCAGATTTGGGAATTTATAAAGAGGAATTATAATTATTATATTGCAGATAAAACCTGGCCTTTGTACTCGAATAAAATGATACAATGCTTAGTTTTGTTTAAAGCTGAGTTGCGCAATTGACGTTGAAGTCCACATTTAAATACAATTCGCAATTCTTGGAAAACGGAGTTGAAATTAGTATTCATATATTCTTGACAATATGCGGAAGTTCCTATAGAATTACGAACATAAATGTTTGGGTATTTTGAACCAAAGTTTTCAATTTGGCGACCTAAGTGATTGCAAGTTTGTGATTTGTTAATTGCATGGTATGCAGATGGCTATTAATTTGGGCAGTTTGGCAATTCGAGCAGACCGTGATACGAATTACAAAGAAGCAGTGTTCCTTTATACAAGAACTGTGGCATATCTTCAAAGAGTTCCAAGTAAGCATTCAATGTAGTAATTCATTATTAAAATTCGCTTTGAAAATATATGGGTTACATAAATTAGCTGAAACAAGGAGATGCTATGAGGATCTGTTGAGTGATAGATGCCAACAGTATCTTCGTAGAGTGGAAACTCTGAGGTACTATTTGGAAAGTAATGCTCAGTAAGTTTTCATGCAGATTAATAGTTCTGAATTATGATTTTGCTTAATTATAAAAGTTCTCAAATTTTCGTGAATATTAATTATAAGGTTCTACGATATGCGCAATGAAGAATGTTTGAACACTTTCAGTAAGTTTGATTGCAATTATTTGAGTTTTCCATAATTTCTGTTTGATATGTTGTTTTCATATTCAGACACTACTGTTGCAAAGATTCTTTTAATGGAGAGATTTTGCAGCAATTGTCTTAGATGCGTACCAGGTGATGAAATGAGGTAAGAATTAAAAATCAATTAAACAATGCAACCAGTTTTGATTGAAATATTTTTGTTCATAAAATACACTTTGCAATTGTTGAATTAATTCAGTCATAATTGCGTCAAATATTGAAATTCATAGCAACAATTGTCCAAGTTGCAATGTTGCAATCGAGGACAATGTTAGTCCAAATCTCGCCAAGATTACTGAAAATTCTGTTGAAATACCAAGTGCACCTTTAGAGAACCAGGAATTCCCATTGGTATGCAAACGTAAATTTGTAATTAATATATTAATATAGGCACACTGAATTGTCGACTCAATTCTTTTGTTTTTAAGTGCGAACTGCAGCAGATGCCCATGGCTGACCATTTCCCAAATTTGGTGGACATGCAATGCTCTGTTGGAGTTCCTCAGCAAAAGTTCTATCTGCTTGTTGTTAAACTTGTTTCTAATCTTTTTGACTAATTATGTAACTGCTGATACTAGAAATTGTAAACGATGCAATATATATTGCCGAAGTAGGCCTATAGCAATACTCATTCAATTACTTGAATTGGAGATTAGTACAGATGTATAATCCGTTCAAAAGAAGTTGAGAAAAAAGGCGTGGCATACGCGGAGCTCGCGATTGGCTACATTGAAAAGGGATTGTCTCGTGGCTTCCGCTGCCAATCAAGATATCGGAATCTGTGCTGCTGCTCACGCCCACATATCACGTGGTTTTCGCTATCCAATAAGCTTCGAATATGGCCACGCCTCTTTTCTCAACTTATTTTGAATGAACTATAGAGCATTTCATTATAGGTTGATTTACTTTCGATTTCCATAGAATACAACTTAGGTAATTAACTGGCTTCTAATTGTAAGGGGTAATATTATATACTCTCACTATAGCTTTTTAAGCCAATGATTCTTCTGAACTTCTGGTATAGTTTATTGTCCAAATGTACAATGTTGTCTGTGAAATTTAAGTTGTATATATTGCAAACAAGTTGAAGGGGAAATACCCTTCAATGACGCATGTGACGTGTTATGAAAATCAAAATCTGATATACAATCCATCTATTGGATATAGAAAAAAAATGGATCCTTGAGACTTTACCGACATATCATAAACTCATCGTTTGATATGCACTTATGGATTAATAATCTTGATTGAGTTCATTTCAGTTTCTTTCATGATTAATATTGTGACTAAATACTTGTAAATACTAATGTTTTCCTGCTTAAATAATATCGTGTCCTCTATTTGATTCCTTGAAAGTTACCTATATGAATATTTCCAAGAACTGTAATACAGGTTTTTTTCCAAGATATTGCAACGTGCTGTGGGTTGGGAAATTTCTTCGAAAAATGTGTCTAACCTTGGTACACCACACCGACATCTTGAAATGTAAATGGCTATTCTTGCAATTTTCTTGAAGAATTCGCATCCGGGTTGTTTTCTTATATAGGTAGTAGGTCGGGTCTTCTTCGACCATGCAATTGCCAAGTTCCGGTGAGTCACTTATTGTCCACTTGCAAATTATGACTTGTTTGCGACCTTAGAGGTAAGTCTGAGGTCGTAAGTCAACATTTGCAAGTTGGGTATATTCCTAGTGTGTTTTTAAGAAAAAGAAATCGAGTTGGGGGAGTAGAGTTTATAATCTCCCACGAACTTTGATGTAGGTCGATGGCTTCAAACCACATGGTTGTTGAACTGTGCGAATGACGCTTAAATTCTCTTTTTCATTTCAACTGAAACTTTTCAACCCTTTGATGCCCGTAAATTGAAAACACAAAAACCCTATTAAATATAATTACAATAAATCTATACTTGAAGGTAGTAGTAGCATATTATATTGCTAATACCCCAATTAATTAAGCCTGAACTATACTGGCAAGCGCCATCTTGGAAAAGCTTTTGTCCCGGCCGCCATCTTGGAAAAGCTTTTGTCCCAGCCGCCATCTTGAACAAGCCAGTATTGAACAAACACTTTTCGTGCTTTATTTAAATCTTGCATCTGTATGCTAACAAACAGTCTATCTATTCCTTCTGCTCTTCACGAAGCAACTCAGCATTATTAGGCTTAATGGGTTTGTTGTTGTAATTTAAACGCTTCCATTTTTCGCTCTGTCGTCAATTCACCTCATTTCACCCGACATAACTCGATAATGAAACCTTGATCAACTTTCGAGTTCAGGAATATATTTATATACGACCAGATAGCAAAATAGAAATTTAAAGTGCTGATTTCTAATATAACTTATCTAACTCCAGCCCTGAGCTAATTATATAAATAGCCAAGGATTTTCGGTTTAATTATATTCTTATAGCCATGAAACACTTAATGAATATACTTAGTTTATATATTACTATCCAAATTGCAAGACTGCATTGTTATGGAGGATAGTAACTTGGCAAAGAAACTTATACGTATATGTACCTTAATTAAATTTCTCATCTCATGCGAAACAATGCGATTGTCGACTTCGAAATTACAATGCAGCACATAAAATTTATATTTCATAGGACAGGATCTATTCGCCCCGTTGAAGAACAAAATGTACACTTGCTTTTTAATAGTATAAATGCAAATTTAAGGTCGAATAATATCTTTGTGATGCGAAAATATTTTCAGGGTTGGGGTAGTTGTTTAAAACACATGCAAAACAATGGACCTTCCCTATAGATTGACCTTCCGAAGTGGAATAACCTAACATAATGAAAATACAAAAACAAATGACCGGAATTTCATTATTTTATCTGTTTGTGCACAATTTGTGATTCAAACTACTGCATTGTAACAATTGTATAGTGATGAATAAAATAGTGAATATTCGGATTTAGAATGCCTTTGTGCTGGAAATGAGGTTATGTTTCATAGGATCGATGTAGCATGGAAATGGTGCTCACAACTAAAACATAAGCTACGTCGTTATTTCAACAGTGCTATATACTAGGTAAATATTTGAGCTAAAGTTGAACACGCACGGGATCATGCACAAAATTGCGCGAATTAGTGAAATATAGAAATAAAATAATTAATGAACTTGCAGGCAGATTTACTCGATTGATTTCCGAGAAATTTCATTTTATTGTCGAAACATCCATATAAATGTAAACATTGACCTTCATTTAATAAGTATTAGAAAGCTGTTTTCGTCATCGTTTTATACAAAAAAATGGCTCAATTTGTATGTTGGTCACGTGCTACCATGGCAAGGTTAAACTTTATCAGGATTTTATGATGATTCACTTTTTTTAGAGCAGGTGTTTGGAAATGTTGTTGCTCACTGAAAGTCTCCTCTCACTCTCTGCAAAGCTTTGCGTCGAATGAGGAGAAAAATTGAAGGGAAATTGCTTCAGGTGTACGTAGAACAGTGTTTACACACCCTCTTGAATGGGGTGGTTCCCCTAAACTACAGTAGTGACTGACTACACGTATGAGTAACAGTTTTGCCTGAGGGGGAACGAGTGGCTTTCTGCTCATGTCTGGACATTGGTAGACCAAGTTTAGAAGCCAGTTGTCACATGGATTTCGCCGGACTGGTTGGTGGTGGTGGTGTGTGCTGCCATCAGATACACATGTTTGCCTTTGGACTCTTCTGAATCATTGACCGTTATTAGGGAAAAAGCAGAAAAGCTCCGAATATGTTTATTACTGTAGTGACTTTGGTGGCATTGTCTGCTGCACCTGTTTTCGTCTCTTCGCAATTAGAAGAAGAGCATGCGTACCTGGAAGGGGCAGTGGCAAAAATTCGTGCTGCTGCTATCTTGAATAGAGCTGATGGTGGAGGAATTTTACCAGATGAACTCCAAGATGTGATACATGTCTTAAATGAAAGGATTAATAATTGTACTCCCAAGAAGTTCTCGCAGAGACGACAAAGTTGCCAGGTATGTACAGTAATTTACTCATTTAATCACTTTAGATATTTTAATTTGAAATAAAATGTAGACTTTAAATAAAATTTTGTTGCCAGTTTATACTAGGTACTCATTTGTGAAGATCTAATTGTATTAAAATTATAGTCATGTGCATGTTTTTGCTTATTTTGGGATTTCTTATATACCTTCATATTTGAGAATTAATATTCTTCTGAACTTATTTTTGAATATAAATGTATTTCATACAAAACGAAGTGAATTTTCTTTATTTGTGCTCTTGACATTCGGGTTTGTATTGTTCAAATTAGAAAGTGAATTGGCAAAAAATACTTTTGAATCGGTTTGTATGCGGTTAGACACTTTTTTGCATGTTTCTGCAATGGACGAGTAGAAAAAATATTACAATGCGTGCAAACAAATCATGTTATCATGAAAAAAATGAATTTCAATAACATTGAAGGTGCCCTTTAAACCTGTTTCCTTTCATTGCATGACGTGAAACAGCTAGTCTTCTTTAAGGTCATTTCGTCATCAGTACTCCTGCTAGTGTACACAGTTTTCAAAGAAACTTTCAAAATGTATTTCGCTTTTTCAACAAAAAAATCTTTCCAATCTTTCCATGCACTACAATAAGAATTGACATATAATATCAGGTTTTATTGATATAAACAACATCCATTTCTGTGCTATTCACGTGGGCAAATGTTTTCTTTCTAATATTTATCTTTCCATTTAATAGGTTACATGTCATGAAGCCGTTTATTGATTTTGTTACCGTAACCACATGCAAAATACACAAACATTGATGAACATGTGTTGCAAGAGCTAAGACTATTTTTATTAACTGCAGCGATTTGTTATACCTTTAATTGCAGATTTGTTTGATGGTTATAAGAAATATTACTTTAATTGCACGCGTTTTCACTTTCATTTCATGCGTATAAATGTTATGGAAACGTGTTCAGTGAGATGTAACATGCATTTTGGAACCGGTTTTGATTTTTTTATCTACCTTATGTATTTACTGAATAGCTGAGGCAAACAAATACGATTTTAATTGCAACTTCAAAAACGAATGCGGATGGATAACACAATGAATAATAACAGACATTTGCAATTTTCGGTATATACTGTACATTTAACCTAAATTACATTAAAACACGGTGGGATATCGACCCGGAAATACAAACAACAATTAATATATGGCGTGTTATTATTATTTTATAGGCAACTTTTCCGTCTGTTTCAATTTTACCCAAAAAAAGAGGCTTTAAGGTTTGCAGCACAGGTTTAATGAACAACCTCTTTATATTTGTGATTTTTCTGATGACAGACTAAACTGACCACTATTAAATATGCAAAACAAAGTTTTTATAGCATCCATTTGCTCAAAACTAATACGAAGCCATATACGGTCACCAAATCCTTGAATGAGGATGAAAAATAGTAAAATTAATATTATTTTTCAGGCTTTCTCATATATGATTTCAATTTTGGAATTTTATTGGCGAACAATTAAAATGATCCTAATTGTAACAAGATCAATACACTTCAATCGATTAATACTGAACTATATTAAATAAAGATGTTTATTGTCTGGATATTTATTCTAAACAACTCTAATAACTGACTCAACCCTATTATGTGTCCTTCCTGTGGTTTTTCACAGCCAGGCTACTAATGGTTTCCTGTTGTTTCTTTTTTGTTGTAGTGTTTGACAGTGGATAAACTTTACAGGAACTTGAATATATCGGAAACCACTGTGTTGAATGGGACAAAACTGGCGGATTTAGCAGTATATGTTGTTTACTATGCTATTAATCCTTCTTCAGTGTGTTTGGAAGATGCAAAATCAGTATGCAATGATAGTTCATGCGCTTTGCAATTCATCCAAGATGCATTCCTTCAAGAAGACCTCGATCAAGCGAATATCACTCATGCAGCTCGTTTGCAAAGATGGTTATCGGAAATTAAAAGGATATACACTCCGAACAACAAATCAAAGGTTAAAACTTAACTTTTATACTGGATAATATCCCATTTCAAAAGAAATCAAAAGAACAAAGATTCATTATGATACTGCAATTTAGCTTTTTATATGAAAATCAAGAAATCTTGTTACCAACATCATGTAATATACTGGGAAAAATAATTCCCATGAAATATTTAAAATATAGTAAAACTTTTTAAAGTTTTATGAGCTATAGTTTGTCCCAACGCAGCTTGAGAAAAATGTCAACCAATCGAGGAATAGCAGCTTATGGATTACTTTTGCCTATTGAACTTTGCATTAGAACTTTTTGACATCGACGTGACGCTACATCGACACGCCTGGCCAGGAGAGGATAATCGCGCAACAGAAACCTGCTTTTAGCCACTCCCCTTTATCAAGCTGCGTTGGGAGGACTATAATTCTTGCTTAGATGTTTGGAAATACATGCGCATTACAATATGATTGTTATTTTATGCCCCAGTGCTTTGATGCCGAAGATATTGTGTCTGACATAGGCCTAGAATCAATAAGTGACATTGATTTCCATGCTCAAATCATAAACGAGCTTTCTGTTGCATTGCTGTTGCGCATAATAGAAGGTAATTGCTCTAAATATTTCAAGACATAACACAAATAATCGATATTATAAAAATTTAAGCTGAACTTTTATTAATAATAATTAGGAGAGTGCATTTTGGCACACAAAGGGGATGAAGCAGTTGTACATTTCTTCCACAAATATGGTGACCGTGGAAACTTGAGAATATCTGGAGTTGGTAAGATAAAAACTATTTGCGCTTCTTTTGAAATGTCATTGAAAGTCCATATGGGTTTAATTGCAGGTTTCGATAAACTGCTTTCGGATTTGAAGTTCTATAAATCAAAGAGTGAAAAAGAGAATATAGAGCCTTGTTTTGTGGAAGACAATACACACGTACACTCTCACAATGAAACAGATGAACATTTAGATAATAATATTGCACATCATGATCGCGGTCCATTAGATGAGCATATTCACCATGACCATGATCATCATCATACCGAGAATGTCGATGAACAAAGAAAAACTCCTAAAAACATTAACTTGCATGTTCACATTGATGATCATGGACATGAACATGAGCACAATGTACATGAATTGACTCATGCAACAAGCGATTTGTCCCATGAACACACACATGAACATGAACATGAACACAAAGGCAATGAAAGCGAACCGACTACTGAAAAGAGCAACGAGTTCATCAACACTACCATGGTCTTTCTCACGAGCAACGTGTCTGATGAAGTTACTTCCCCTGTTTCTAATGGTATTAAAAATCATTTACACCTACAATCGAAAACATAAATGTAAAAGACACATGTGTTGTTCATGTATTTTTCGTTTCCAGCAACAACTGCATTACTTCCGGATGTTTTAAATTTTACTACTTCTATAATAGAAGTTACAAATGCAACGGAACATGATAATAGTACTAATATAAGGCTACCAAAGGCAATGGCTCTACATTCTTCAGATGAGTCCAGCGATGCTGGTCATAATCACGGTCATGACCATGATCATGATCATGGGGGAAAATCACACAAGGAAGAGGTGACTAATTATTGCCATCGTTCATATTTTCTAGCTATTGTCCATTAATTAATGTCCAGGTATAAATTGTGCAGTGTGCTGTTGCATCTATGTTGATGCATGAAGCTGATGCCGATGGTTCTCATGACTTGAATGTTGAAGAATTCATGCAGCTCTGTCCTTCATTGCTTCGTGAAATGGTAGAACGGAATTCTAACTCCATGACAAAAAACTTGTCTACTAAAAGCCTGAATCACTATGAAGGTTGGTGTTTTTGCATTCAGGCCAGTTGAATCAATAGTTTCTTAAACATTGAGATAGGGTGCTCTGAAAAAACCTCCATTCAGATTAAATTCTTCAATTTATATTAACACGAGAGAGATCTGCCATTCAATAAATGCAATTTTTTTTATATTTGCGATGAATCAAACCTTACAATTGCTTTCTATATATTATTTGCAGTATATGGATATGGTACTTTGTCGGTTTTTATCATCAGTCTATGCTCACTTTTTGGCATCCTTCTTGTACCATGCCTGTCAACAAGTGTCTACGAATTTTTCATGATGGGATTCATTGCCCTGGGCTTTGGAAGCATGCTTGGTGATGCTATTTTGCACCTCACACCGCAGGTATGTGCATATTTCAAAGGGAATTCAACATCTGGTTCATGTAAAACTTTTATTATTATTATTACATTGCTATAATCAGTTCTTAGGTCTGCACAGTCACTCAGAAGAGAATGCCGCTGACGATGACCACGATCATGAAGAGATACCGGCGTATTTCTTTACAAGCCTTGCTGTAGTGGCTACAATCTATGCCTTTTTTGTATTTGAAAGCTGCGCACATATTATTGGAAAGAGAATAAGAAAGCGGGTAAGCATTTAATGTTATATTTAATTGTGTAGATTTCAATTTACAAATTTCTATTAAAGGTAGCTCCAACTGAGACAACAGCTCTCAATGGACATGGACACAGTCACAACAATGCTAAGATCTTGGCTATATTAAAAAAGCAGTCGCTGAAAGACAGCTCTGTGAAAACTATTTCCAAAGAAACACTGGTAAATGTCAAGAAAATATAGGAATAGCATTTAAATTACATTGTCGCACGCTACGTTGAAAATGTATGAATTCTTTGTTATTTTTTCAGACACCAGAATCCAGAGTTGAATCTTGTTCATCCATAGAAATGCAACCTGAGACAAATTTCCAAGATTCGCCGAAAGTTTGCTGTGGTATAAATAAATTCTATTCGTATCGATTTTGCAAATGATGATTAAAAAATTCCTTCCTATTCATTTTTTTGCTAATTTTAGGTCTGAAGTCTGTCGCGTTGATGATCATCTTAGGCGATACTATTCATAATGTTGCTGATGGACTGGCCATTGGTGCTGCCTTTGCTGTTAGTACACGTGGGGGCATTTCCACCTCAATTGCCATTTTCTGCCATGAATTCCCACATGAACTAGGCAAGTTTACTGACTTGTATGAAATGCATCATCGCAAGAATTGATGTGATATTTTCTCGTATACATTTAATACATTTCAGGAGACTTTGCAATTTTACTTTCAACCGGTTTGAGCAAGAGAAGTGTTCTGGGCTGGAACTTTGTATCATCTTTAAGTGCGTTCATTGGGCTTTATGCTGGAATTGCAATCGGTATGAATCCAAGCGCGTCCCAATGGATTTTGGCAGTCACTGCTGGCATGTTCCTCTATATTGCATTGGGTGATATGGCAAGTACACAATTATATTACGTAATCGTCTACAATTGTTAAGCTAATTGCTGCATAATTTCAGTTGCCGGAGATGAAAAATTGCTCAACAGCGAGTCCGTGGCTGATGTTTTTTGCTCAAAATTTGGGTGTTCTTGCCGGCATTGCAGCGATGGCTGTCATAGCAATATATGAAGATCAGATTAAGATCTAAAGGAGGGTGCTAGAACAAATAATGAATTAAGTGATATCACTCTTGGTGATATATATTATATATATATTTACATATATATATAGTTAAAAACATATCGAAGCTTCAAACAAGGCAGCTGATCTATCCTGTCTATGTATACTTGAGTGGCAATTTTTGTACATATGACAGTGTGTTAACACGGTGAATAATTTTTTTTATTGAAATCGTTTTAAAGAATAAAAACTATTATAGGCTGGTTTAGCATTTCAAATGTATGCTTGAGCTTCAATTATGTTGCATACAGGTTTCATTAATTGGAAGGGTTACATAAAATTTTCTAACAGAACTTGTTTATGGTTGTGGGAGCAAAGTTAAAAGTCAAAGGTCACTTTCTTTTGATGAAACCCACAACATATTTTTTTTAAAATTGACATCACTGTGAAATTAATTTCCATTGAATCCATCAGGAATGACCACCAAGTGCGCAGTTTATCAACGCTTATTGTTCAGGCAAAAGATTGTTTAAATTGAATGAACTTTGTTCATTGTTGGAAATTGAAGTGTTTCCATCGCTCCACAGATGGCTCTGCTTCTTTAGAGCCCTTTGAAGTTGATCGGTGTGAGCACCTATTGCGTAATTGATTACAGCAAGTCTTTAAATTGACACATGCAAAAAATGGCTGCTACCAAGTCACCTCCTACACTGATTTCTTTAAGAACTGCAAGCCAACATCTTCGAAAACCTTTGAATCTGCTGCATGAGGTTAGTGTTTCATAATTGTCACGATTAATTTCATTGAGAACACGGTTTGTTTGCCAGCATTTTATTTATCAGTTATACATTTTCGTGGATTCTAATGAGAAATTCGTATAAAAAATATGCAAAGCGTTATTATATAAAACCATTGTACCTAATGCTGTTTACACAGACATTAGACAGTAATTCGGTTATTTTGAAATTACGGGAAGAATTGGCCAGGTACTCCAAGTTTGTCATTCAGGTTGAAAAAGGTCTCTGATTGGGCACATGGAATTGCGCTGTCGACGGACTTGCAAATGAAAGTTGATTGGTCAAATACGGTTTGGTTTCCGCAAAAGAAGCTGTACTGTTGCACTGGACCTGAAACATAAATGTATCTAATTTGATTTCTCTTCTATAAAGAACCCCGATCACTATATTTCATTTTAGAGGTGTTTTATAGCATGTCAGCAATTAAACATTCAAGGTCCTGGGTCATATCCAAATGACAGTTATTGTAAATTAATTTGGATGAGAAAGATTTCTTCGATTCTTATCTTATCGTTTCCGTACGACTCATTAATTTTGTTCTGGGATGACATTTGTCATTTAATTTATGACTATGACGTCACGAATATCTTGATATAGAATGAAATTTGGGGGAATGTTTGTTACCTGTTGGTGCTCCGTTGGCATCGACGTACGGCACACAAATGTGGAAAATCTTGCAGGCGTTTGCAACATCAGCGTAGTATCCGTATTTCCTGCTATCGCAAGAGAAACTTTTCTGAATATTCCCAATGATTATTGCTGCACCATCTGGAAGAACATAGGCTGTCTGTGGGATTCCCGCAGATGAACCTCCAGGAGCTGGGGCTGGAGGAGGGGGTTGAAGGAGAGGTGCAGCTTGGGCTTCAGGAGCAGGGGCAGGAGCAGGAGCCTGTCTCCTCACCTGAATTTAACAAAAATCTCATTCACCTTCAAATTATGTCCCTAAAGACATTATTACATTTCCAATCTCTGAAACTTACCAAAGATGCGAGTCCAACAGACAACAAAGCGCAAACTGCAAGCATTTGTATTATAATTAGCTACTTTCAGCATTTCTCAACGCGTTCTAGAATCTTGCGACAAATATTTACCAATGACTGCAATCTTCATTTTGATTGAGTTTAGGAAGATTTCCCAACGATATCTAAAATGAATCGTATTCATTACACGGAATATTTCATAAGCACTGTAATATTCCCGATTAAGTGAAGTAATGAATCAGTATTTTGCCTATAACAATGCACATAGGGCTTATATGCAACTTTGTATTCAAATTTTAGGTAGACTATGCTGCTAACAATATACTCAGATACTTTAGAGGTAGGTGCTTAGTACTTACCTGTAGATGAGGAGTGTTGTTGAGATGAGTTGAGAGTGAACTGATGATCAAGGTTTACTTGGTGGCTGCTTATATACTCTGTCTGAAGTGAAATTTAGAGGTAGACCTCATCTCGATGGCCTAGAAGTAGGCCCATATAGGAAGCAACCAATCAGACAACTGCTACTTTCACGTTGCAGATGTGCTGGATGCGCATAAGAAATCGTGCATTATGTCACACGTGCATAGTAACTGCCATGTCCGCATTTTTCATATGTTGTCTTCTCGCACTTGTTAATTCTTATTGCTGAATCGCCGAATTTATTTAAATATAACTTAACTTACATGACCGCATTTTGGGTACACACAGCTTCTGATAATTGAGTGGGGTAATGTTAACTTATTAAGTGGAGGAAAGTAAAAGTCTATTATGGCCAGGGATGAATAAGTTCCCCTCCTTTAATTTGTGTACTAATACGGTGACTTATTTGGATCTTGCTCTTACTGCCATTTATTCCCTGTACCATGCCGAAACCAGGGTGAATAATTCAAATTCATAAAAATCTTTCTACTTGCACAATAAAAAAATATTGGCCTGATGTTGTAATTATACTATTGTATTGTGTAGGCATAATATGCGATCTATTCCAAGGAAAGGCAACAAATAAGGCTATTATTATAATGAAGTAGTTATGCAGTTTTGTTATGTTAAATAAATGTTTGTTCAGTTTTGACTTTTCATAATGATTTGACATATTTATGGGAGGGTGACTGCATGATTTTCGACTGAATGTGAAATGAAGCTGGAAAGAAAACAGGACAATGTTATTTCACTGTGCCAAAATTTACATAAGAGTATAATTACTAATCCGGTATTTGTAATCTATAGTGACTATTAATATATGAACCTGAAATGCATTTTGCATAGTTGCTTTATTTACCATTTTAGGTGCAGATTTCCTAGCATGGAATAAGAGATGTAAATGAATGAAGTAACAAAGTTTCTGAGAACAATCTATTTATAAAGTGTCATTGAACACTGCTGCTGGGTTTTTTTGTTATTGTTTACGTTTTCGAGAATAATATTTTTGCAATATCTGTGTGGGTGTGTGTGTGTGGCGTATTGTACAAAATTTATCCTTATAATTAGCGGTCGGAAATAAAAATTGACATAGAGGTAACAAGGATTTCCAAAGTCATTCTTGTAATTGAATGACATGAACTGCATTCCGTGTAACGTGGAGTCATCCGCGAATTTTCACACTAATACTAAAAGACAAGATTGTACTTGTATAGTGTATTGTACAAAAAGAAATGATGATGGGGAAACAGGTGTTCTTTTTTTGTGTGTTTGCACTTTATGTTTTTGGTGCGCAACTTTCCGCTTTTCCAAGGTGCAAGACGCGGAAGTTAAATAGTGTATAAACTCTTCTTCATGTAGTTGCATAAATTTAACTAGTCATTTGACTTATTAACTACTACATAACTCCATTGTTTCTTAATTTTCACCTTTCTGTCCGTGAAATTTGACGTTTCATACAAAACATGGCAGCTTTGTTTGGATGTGTGAAAGTGAAATATTCCGCATTTATTTTGAATTTGTGGGAGTGACACAAAATACGTATAAGTATATTTCCATATAATCATACGTTTTCAGGCTATCTTTACCCATCTATTTTAATCTTGACATCAATATAAATGCCCGTTTATTTTTTCTTGGAAAGCTGAAACCCAGATAAACTTTACTAAGCCTAAATTATGGATGGAGTTTTATTGCTGTCAGCATTTATAGATGTGCTAAAGGAAATAAGAAATTATGTCAACTATGTGTGACAAATATTGCTGACATAATTATTATTGGGTATATGTTTATGCACACAAGTGCAGTAGCTATATTACGTGTCCTCACGATTATAGATTTTGATACATCTGCTGTAGCTAGAATACAAATAATCTCATTTCTGAATATTTTTTTTGAAAACTAGTTCAGAGAATTTTAAATAATATCTTGAGGGAGCATTCAAAAACGACGAGTGGATTGGGAACTTAATTTAGTGTAGAAATTTGAAGCATAAAGGTAGTTTTTAAGCACTTTTTAAAACTTCAGAATTGTTGGATAATTAAGCCTGCTGTTGTTGGGAAAACTTTTCACCTGCAAATGTATGTGTAAGAATTGGATTTTGAAAGTAGTTTATTTAATAGCCCATTAAATAATTTTTCGTTGAACAGATGTTTATCACGTCGACAGTAAACAATATATATTTTTTGAACTATAGGAATCATAAAAACAAATTTATGATGAATGAAATGAAATATGACTTATTCCCGCAGTGAAATCCGAAAAGATCCCTTTCTCACAAATTGAAGAAACACTGTGTGTTTTTATTTGACAACTAGTTTCGACTCATCAGTGAGTCATCATCAGGTCCAGAACTTACAAGTCAACTCTTTAAGTTTCATATTTTATTTTACAGTAATAGAGTTATGAGTTGTAAAAGTATGCGGAAAATGTGAAAGTCAAATGACACGCATGAAATGGCTGACGCAAGTGAAAATTTCGATATTAATGCTCACTGAAATAGTCATTAGTCACTCAGCAACAACTTAAAATTATTTATATTTGCAGTTGGCAATATCTTGTTTTTTGGTGTCAACCGCAAGTTTTACCGAAGCATTTTCCGGGTCAATAAAGTAAACATTGGATATCTTCTTCGATTATAAAGAATTTACAGCAAATACAGATTTGTTGAAATTAGTACCTTTATTTTGTTATTTTTCTGCCTGCTGCATAGGCATAATATTTGTAAGAAACAATGATAGAAATATGATTTTTAGATCTGAATTTTGACACATTTTAATTTATTCCTGTTGCTGTATGTACAGGCAATTGAACTTTGTGTCCATAAGCACTACATGGGAGCAGTTTATTAATGTATGGATAATTTGAAGAGCTCAATTTACTGTTTGGTAAGCTGCATGTTGTAAAACGTCAGCTGACATACCTAGCCTATGTAAAATATAAATACAAGTCTTATACAGGCATGACACAGTGAAAGCAGTAGTATTTAGGGTGCTATGTTTGCACTAAACAACCTAATTTAAGAGAGAAAGCTATTAACCTTAATTTCGATTAATGAAACTCACTCGTTAGAACGTACAAAGAATCGATTATATTGGGGTTTTGAGTTGCTATTATACAGGGATTAGGTAACAAAAGATTATAATCTACAGATAATGGTTTGAATTTCCCACGTGAAGTTGTCAATCATGGCGCTTCAGCACGTGGGTATCACATGGAGTTACTGCTCTAAAAACAGAGATAAAACTTACAATGAACGAAATAATAATTGCAAGCTTACTGAAAAATTAACTACCTCATAACAGAAATCTTTCACATAAAAATGTTGAACAAAGCCCAATTTATTTCAATACAATTTCAAGTTGCAACTTCTTTATTTGAGTAGTGCCTACACATGTATATCCATTCATTTCGGGTTTTCCAGAAATCATAAATTTATTGACAAATCATAAAGTTTTTACAGCTGAATTGCCCATATCTGCGCATGCGTTGTGATGAGACTGGTCTGGGCTGGGCTTATCAATGACTTGGTGAAGAACTATTTTGAGCAAATCTGACAAATTTCTTTCTGTTATTGAACAAAGGTCCTATTACTCTTTGTGTGACGCACATTCTCTTCAAGATACGGTTTTTGTCGAGAAGATAGACCTCTCTTCTGCTGACAGTTATGCAATTATTGAGTGTCTGACGGCGGTTCCTTTCTGTGCCCATAGATGGCGTTGTAGGACGCGTAATGGCCGCCAAATGAGCCAATGGCGACATGGGGGCGTGGTCGGTCTGCGATGGTCCACCTGGTGTTGGTATGGGACGTCTGCGTGGGCGAGGAGCTTGAGGTTCCATGGCCGTGGCAGATGGTGGTGGACGATGGTGACTTCCGGTTCTTCTTCTTTAGTCGGCTGTGCACCTGATCAGGCGCCTTCAAAGTGCCATTAACATGGAAAAATAAACAGCATTAAAAGGGCGCTGCATTGCATGTGGCCAAATGACGAACTACTTAGAATGTGAACATATAATAGTAGCAAACTGGCGCCGACTAAATACAATACAGGATGTCCAAACTTTACCAGTATATTTGTGAAGTCATTCCGAGTTTAAAATGTCTTATAAATGCAAACAACACGAATGTCGAACATGGTCATCAAATAACTACTTAATTCCCCAACTACATGAGACCTATGTTAACATTAATACAATTGCTGGAATGAGAATTCAATTGTTCTATTCGATTGTATGGGCTATTAATGTAGCTAGAATCATAGTTTCAAGGGCATTTGTATTCCAAATTTGGAACTTACACTTCGGAATGCACAGCGATTTTGAAAAGTGTAGACGATTGAGTGATTAGCTTATGATTGAGTGGAATTAGCCTAATGATTGCAAAGTGAAAGTTTCAATTTGTTAATTATTTCGAACCTGAGCGCACAATAGTAAATAAATGTATACTTTTAACTAAGTTAGCTTTGTTTCCTTAAGATGAGACAATTGTGCAGACATAAAAATAGCATTTAGCACGAAATGTACTTGCGAAGTAAATGGGCTCAATTGTACGCTGAATTCTGTGCCAACAAGGGCATGTAACACTCCCCGAAGTGCCCCTATGATAAAAAAACAAATTGATGGATGGGCATGGCTTTGTCATAGCGATTATACCATATTATAAGCGTTAATTATGCAAACGAGTGAGATCATTGTTGAAACTAATGGTTGTTAAGTGACGTGAGAAAAGAGCATGGCCGAGTAATATTAATTGTTTTAGTGAATAGTAGCACTTCCTTCCGCCACGTGCACTATCAGGCAACACAGAAAGATTGCACCTCCTTGTATAGGTTGGTCTGCCAGCAAATTCGCCAGACACTGGACTCGTTTATATGTGAAAATTGGTCACATCCGCTTCCTTTTAGTCCAACTATTATCATACATGCACACTATGCGAGGCTGCACTAAATTATTAGTATAGTATAGTGTCATTTTCACTTAAAGCATTACATAACTAAGACGACTGATTAATGGAACGAATTATACTACATGTCCTTTAATACGTTAGCATTTCTGTAATTACATTGTGGTAAAAAAGTGACTGGTAGGCCTGGAACAAATTACATAATTCTTGAAAATATCTTTCTATGCATTTTATAAATGTATAGCCCTACTTTGATTATATTAAATGAGCTCCTGTGTACAGTACATTGCTTTGAAAGCTAATAATAGCATCTAAACTGTATATTGTTTTCAATAGGCGATAGCATTGAAATGTTAAATTTTTAACCTGACAATTTGTCATGCGCTGTAATAAAACCCTTGTGTAATTTGTCGGATTTTTTTCTCGTTGTAAGGTGTTAGCTTTGCATGTACGTATTTTCTTTATTGACATTTCATTTGACCCGAGTTCCCGATTCTCATGAACATGCGCACAATATCCGTTGGGAGGACTTCCTAATGGAAAAGACATTGTCCTAGTAAAGTTTTTAGCATATTTTATTACACACCGGTAATTTTGCTGTACCTATTTCAATGCATGACATGCATACTAATGACTTTTAGAATCAACA
This sequence comes from Glomeris maerens, assembly GCA_023279145.1. Classification (NCBI taxonomy): domain Eukaryota; kingdom Metazoa; phylum Arthropoda; class Diplopoda; order Glomerida; family Glomeridae; genus Glomeris; species Glomeris maerens. Next base: position 45 of record WWPM01024856.1, on the reverse strand, counting down.
ATTTCCTCTGCAAGACATTTGCTTCTATATTGTGGGACAAATAAT
>WWPM01024830.1:0-16886 GCA_023279145.1 Glomeris maerens | reverse complement strand
CGAAAGGCACGAAAAGGCCCAACTTACACGAGGTAGGACAGGAAGTAGCCGACTCCGATTATGAACGCGATGGACAGGAGGGCGGAAACGACGGGCAGCGCGTCGTCCTTCGTCACGTTCTCCCGTACGTATTCCGTCATCGTCACCATTTTGAGGACGAGGCGGGAGAAGACGGTCAACGCGTGCTCGTCCACCAGGCTCTTGGAACGATTTTCGAAACGTCGACGGATCGTAAGAGTAACCGGAACCGAACGTTACAGACCTGCACGACCGTTCCGTGCGCGAGGGTCCCCTGCGGGTGCAGCAGGCCGGTTACGACGGCCCTGAGGCGGTCCTCCGACACGTTCACCCTTCCGTCGTCAACGGCCCACCCGTCCTCCAGCCACTCGTACCGCACCCGGTTCGCGTCCCGCCTCCACAGCGCCACCAGCCGCAGCGCGGAGTTGACGCTCGCGTCTGCAATCGGGCGCCATTGTATAAACGGTCGGCCCCAACCGGGACCGAGAAACCGACTCAGGGCCTCCACGAATCCGCTCTGCTTGTCTCGAAAGATGTACGCGAACCGCACGCGGCTCGGGAACGGCGGGCCGTCCTTGAGAACCCGCCGCAGCGCCTCGCGGTACGGCTCGTGGTCGCGGCCGCTGTCCGTCACCAGGACCACGCAGAGCCTCTTGCGGGCGTTCGAGGCCTCCGGCGGACACAGCTGGTCGAACATGTCCTGCGGGGAAAACGGTCGCGTCGCTCGTTAACGGACAGGGATCGGGAAAGAAACGCTTTAGCGGGCGGAACCTGCGAAGAAAGCCTGGGAAGGAGAAGGTATCGGTTGGCGGAGACGATGTCGTTCATCGTGCTCGTCGGGATGTCGTTCATGCTCAGGCTCGCCACCGGCGCGTCCGCGTTCTCGTTGAACACCAGCAGGGTCTCCACGTTGGCGCTCACGCGGAACTTGCCCAGCACGGCCTCGGTCTCCTTGGCGCCGAGCTGCACGTAACTGCGACGGGGGGGGGGGGGGGGGGGAATGGAATCAACGAAAGGCCGGGCCCGTCACGCGCAAAACGGCAAAGGACCCCGGACCCGAAGGCCGCCGAGCGCCGGAAGCGGAAGGCCGCCAGCAGGTAGCGCACGCGCACGGACTCCTGCCTCGAGAAGAACACCACCCGGACCCGGTTGTCGTTCCAGCCGTCCAGGAAGCCGTCCGCGTTCGCGTCCGTCACCCGCGTCACCGTCCCGTACGGGAAGCCGTCGCGCACCAGCTCGACGGCCTTGGCCAGGCTCAGCTGCCGCTGGCGGTAGTGGAGCACGCGGCCGTCCAGCACCAGCACCAGGTACGGCGGGGAGCCCGCGCCGAGGGCCTTGGCGAGCGACTGTTCGAGCTGGGCGTGGACCGTGGCCACCGCCACGCCTGATCGAGTAACGCGGCAAAGGCTCGTTATTAACCGGACGCGCGGCAGACAACCGGACGTTTTACCGATCGGTTCGAATTCCTCGGCGATCTTGCGCCAGACCGGTTCGGCCTGCGCGCACGGGAAACACCAGTCGGAGTAGAAGAGCACGAGGTAAGGCTGCGTGGCCGAATTGGGCACCACCGTGTTCTCGTAGGCCCTTTCGGGGGGAGGGAAAGAACAAAGGCATCATTACGCCGAACGCGCGCAAAGAGACGCAGCACGCACTTGGCGGTTATGGAGTATTTGCGGTACGTGGCTCCCTGGTCGAAGTTGAACTCGAACTTGAAGAAGGAATCGAAGCGGTTGAACGACGAGTAGTCGGGTCTGCGGTTGAAGTTGGGCGGCGCGTCCTCCGTCTCGCCGGTCGCGTCGAAACGCCTTCGCCTCTCCGGGTCGGCCAGCAACTGCGTCGGCGAAATTTACAGACACTCGCGCAACTCCAACGTTATTACCGTCGACACGTTACCTCGTAGGCTTGGTTGACCTGGACGAACTTGTTTTCCGCTTCGGGATCTTTGTTTTTATCCGGATGCCTGGAAATTGGCCGTTCGTTCGTACATTATTCACGCTATACATGTATGTATACTGCAAACGCGGTGCATTATGGATGATTAATCGATTTTCCGAATGCAGCAACCGGGAGAAAGGGGGGGAAAAAACACGCACCCCTTTTTTTTTTGGGGGGGGGGGGTCCCCTTGGACAACGCAACGATATATTTTTTTGTCGTAACGGGGCAATCAATTACCATTCCTTCGCCAACTTCTTGTAGGCCCTTTTGATGTCCGTCATGGAGGCGGATTGGCGAACCCCGAGCACTTCGTACGGATCGCCGACCGAAGATGCGCCGCTCCAAACGCCCAAAGACACCGTCAGCAACGTCCACGCCGCTAATCCCCATCCGATCTTCATCTTTTCCCTTTTACATCGCCATTTCATCGGTTTCCAGCAGAGACCCGCTCAGCCCGCAGCGATCCCGCTCCTTGGGGTAACCGTAGGTAACTGTGGCCAAACCGTGTCTTGCTCGTCATTGGTCGCGCCAATCGCAGAGAATAATATGGCAGAGAAGCTCGTAGCGTAGCCACGGCCCTCTAGCGTCCGATCGCGCAACTCGCGCTCTTGCCACACGTGTTTGAAATAAAACGGGGCGAGTATTGTAGTAAGATTCGCATGCGAATTCAAAATGACTACGGAACTGGCTGTCGCGTCGCTCTGCGGTGCTGCGGCCGTAGGAGCCGCGTGCTACCACCGTAAAAGGCGAGTGTTGCCAAGAATGTAATTCAAACGTTTTTTACGAATTGAGGTTTTTTGCGTTTCGCTTCGCAGGAAGAAGTCACCGGTGAAAGTGAACTGTTGGTTCTGCAACCGCGACTCGGAAGTGCATCGCGGCAACAGGAACTGCTGGGACTGCCCGTACTGCGACCAGTACAACGGTTTCGACGCGGTATGTGACCTCTTTCTCTTTATACGCGGACGTATATATATATAGAAACGGATTTACCCAATAGGACGGCGGCTACAACAAACCGATCCCCGCGCAGCACGACGAAGGCCTGAACCACGGCGCGGCCGCCCTTATTATCCGCCGCGCCGCGAGCCCCGGGGCGACGCGGTCCTCGGCGGAGGGCAACGGGCTCTGCGACAGATGCAACCGGGATCAGCGGTTGAAGATCGCCCAACTTGCTCATTTTGTACCCAGAAACCACGTACGGTTCGAGAGAAAAAAAAGATTTGTCGCGATCTGGGGGTAACGTTGACGGGGGTTTGGCAGGAACGCGAGGACGCGGAACTGGACGCTTACGTGCGCCACCTGGACTCCGAGTACCGACTGTGCGACCGTTGCCAGAGCGTGCTGCGCCGGACCCTGTCGCGCCAGGACGCGGTCCTCCGGCCCAACCTCCTCGAGTGGCACGTGAAGACGGGCCGGAAGCGCCGCGACTCCGCGGTCCAAGTAACGTTTCTCACCGATATCCTTTCCAAAAATTACTGTCGTCGCAATAACGCGTCGGTTTACAATTCGCAGGAACGCGACGAGCGGCCGCGCGTGCCGCCGCCGGTCCGCGTCCTCCAGTTCGTCTCCGCGTCCTGCGCGCTGGCCCTTTGCTTCGGGTCCCTGTGCCAGCCGGAAGTTCGCAAGTTGCACCGGTTACTGGACGGCTACCTGGCGCAAAGGTCCCACGCGGCCGTCCAGGCGTGCGAGAGGTGGGGCCTGACCCTGGCCGCCGCGGGATTCTGCTGCGCGGTCGCGGCCATCCTCGGCGCGGGGAAACACGCGTAAGGATCGCGCGGCCGGTTAACCGAAAAGTCGAACGGCAAACGAACTCGTTGTCGCAGGTTGAGGGTGATCGACGCGGTCGCCTGTTTCGTCTGGCTCCTTCTGTTCCTGGCGCACGCGGCGCCCGTGGCCGACCGGGCTTTCGGCGGCGACGCGGAGAAAAGGGCCGTCAGGACCGTCGCGGCCGCGCTGGGCGTCGCGGTCGCCCTGGGGTGCGCCGCGGCCGAAAGACCCGCGCGTCGGCGCTGGAGGTCGTGGAAAGGGTACGCCGCCGCCGCCGCTGCTGCTACTACTAACGCGAGCGGGTAAACGACGTACTTAACGCCCCAGACGCGGTTGTTCCCGGAGCCCCGCGAGCAGCTACCTCGGCCCCCCGTCCTCGTACGCCGACTCGTCCGCGGCGTCGGAAGAGGAGGAGGCCGCTCGCGACTACGACGCGCTTCAGGACAACGAAGTCACCACCTCGTCTCCCGGGAACGGGTTCAGGACGCCGCCGCCGTCCGAAGACACGCTCGTCTTGGACTGCGGCATAAAGGCCATGAAGATCGGCACGCCCCAAAAGAGCCCGTTGATCTCCAGTGCGTACCCTGCTTCGAGTCGCGCGCTTCGGGGAAATTGAAAACGAAGTTCGCTTGAACGTTTCAGGCGGGGCCTTCGGCGTGCAAAGGCCGGTGTTGCCCCTTCGGCTCGACCTGTCCTCGCCGGGCAAGCGGAGACCGCTGGTCAGCCCGTCGCGGTTCCGTTCCGTAGGGCTGCGCGACAACCTGCCGGGCGTCTCGGTCGGCTGCCCCGTTAGCAGAGCGGGTAATTTCACAACGACGGATACCGTCAATTGCGTTACTCGAAATCTCTCGAATCGGCAGGGTCGGAGGCGGGGGACGACGGGTTCTCGGCGTCCGGCGAGCCGCCGGCGGCGGCGGCGCGGGACCGGAAACTCCCGACGATCGGTACTCGGTTAACTTTAAGCTGGAGTTAAAATTACGATGCGACATTCTTAAGAAGCTCGTCATCATCGCTTAAAGGTTTCCCGTTGCAGGTTCGGCGGCCAAGACGTCTCGGTGGACCTTCTGGCTGTTCTGCGTTCTCACGGGACTCAGTTTGGCGCTCAATATCCACCTCGTGAATACTCGGCCGTCCGTGTTTTTGCCCACTGCCACTAATGTACCGCCGCCGCCAACGTTTTAAAAAAGCGGATCGAGAGAGTCTTCTTTCTTTTTTTCTATTTTACTTGAACAACATATACCGGGAGAAAATAAAACAAAGTGCCCAGACGATTTCCTTTCCACTCAGCTTTTGACATCCTGTTTTGTAAACCCAGAAGATGACACGCTGTGGTACAAACAACAAGCCAAAGTTACTTCCCCAAACAACTTTTAAAAGGGTTAAACGCAACTTTTTGATTTGGGACGCGACTCGGTGTTTACTTTCGCACGCATTCCTTTTAATATAAAGGCCGACCTCGGTCGTATCGATCGGACGTTCATTGCAACTATAAACATGCAGATCGAGAAAGGGGGGAAAGTGTAAAACCGCAATTGCGCCTTTCTCCATCGATTTCCAATTGTTGCGAGATATTGCTCGCGTGCGCCGCCGAAAAGTAATTTTGTCGATTTCGACTAATGGACCCTGGAAGAGTTGTCGCCGAGATGTGTTTATATTCGCGTATGAATGCGGTGTCATCTCGAACGATTAGCCGTTTACAAATGCTCAATGAACGACGGGGGGGGGGGGGGGGCCCTTTTCAAAAGGTGCTTTTTCCCTTTCACGGTTCCAAAATAAACATACTAATGTTGTATTCGAGCCGCTACTACTACTACTTGTTGCCGCGTATGCAATTCAATACCTCTCGACTTAATAATTCATGGGCATCTGTCACGCGAAATTTGCAACTATACACGTTTCGCTGAATTTCTCTCGCGGTAATTTAAAAGGGATCCGCCTCGCATATTTGGGGACTATGCGGACAAATCGAATATCGGGGAAAGAAGTTAAGCCTAACAAAAATGGCGGCCGTTTCGTTCCACTCGGAAATCTGGCATCGATTCGTTCGAATAGGCGGGGTAACAACACGCCTCGGCTTGACCGGCGGGCGCGACGCCGCCCTCGACCAATCGACTCCACTCGCCACGCCTCTCCCGCCCAACCTCGCAACGGCTCGAGCCCGAGCCCCTCCTCCTTCGCGCCGTCCCTCCCCGCACGGGTTCCGCGCGAGGCCACGCCCAACCCCGCCCGCGGGGCGTTCCCTTTCGAAATCCTTCGCTTTTCGCTCCGCTATGCCTATATATATTGTTAGCTCTGGCGCTAAAATGTCATGTTTCTCCGATCGCTGCTCTGCTGTACATATAGCAACTCCTGCTACCGATCTCACTGAAGAATAACCACCATTTTTTTTTGGTATTATTGGATTGAAGAAGGAAAAAAAAAATCACTTGCGTTTCCAGGTATAGTATACTTATTTCCCTGTTATTTTGCATCGGGATCGGGGGGGAAGGGTTTTTTTTCCCGGTGGCGAGATGGGACGGAGGGACGGAAGGGCGCGAAAAACGTTCCACGAGGGTGGGGGGGAAATGGCGACGTTTCGTTCCATCGATCGCCAGCAGGAACGATTCGTTTTGCGTAATTTACGAGCGCCCCCCCTAAAACACTAAACACCCGGAAGTTCGGATGCGCGCGCGAAACGAAACTGTACTCAACTATAAACACTCTTTTCCCGCGTTTACAAATAGCGATGTGCAAAAGATAAACAGCATTGAAATTTTCCGTTCGATCGATTCGAATTCGTTCGAAAAAGCCGATGTGCGCGTGCGCACTGCGAGCGATCGGCGAAACACGAGACCTAATATAGTTTCACGCGCACCCGCCCGCGCCCCGTTCAATTTAACAAACCCATCCTCCTCGTACTACATTATAAAGCTCCAATGCAACGACGGGGAGAATTTTCCGATATTTTTGCAACATGGCCCTATATATAATACAAATGCTAAAAGTCGCCCCCTTTCATTTCGCGCAGTCGGTGTCACGTGACTTTCGCCTCGCAACGCGCACTGCGAAGTTTACAAACACGTAGACTATATGGAAAACATTATGCAAAACAAGGTAGACTTGCAGATGTTGCATTTGTGGGAAATGGAAAACAGGTTGCATTGGAAGTTGATGGTAAGAAACGCGCTCGATTCCCTCGTAACTGGACCGAAATATAAATAATATAGGCCTATAGCCAAATATAAGCCTAACTATACTTGTTTGCACGTGCAGCTGTCATCCTCGTGTATAAAATTGGTTAAATTATATCTAGTTAGCGCATTGTATTGAGTTTAACGAGGGTCAACGTGCGACTCGGTTAGTATATACTGTTACCATACAACTATTGTGCGGAAATAGCCTCGAAACCGGGGCGTCTAGGCTTAAAAGCGCAGCCTATAAGTAAGCCTAATCGACATTTCTGAAACGAATTCGGTTTTTATAATTAATTTCTCTCTCGTATACGCATATATATATCTAAATATATATGTTACTCGGGATCGCGTGTGTACGCAGCAGGCCGTCTTTATATCTCTCCGCGGCCAAGGTCAAAGGTCGTAAGGGGTAAAAACGTACAATATCTGAATATTATATTTCCATGGCGCATGTTCGCACATGTACATAAGACGTTTGCGAATGACCTCCCCAAGATGCTGCGCGTCTTCCGCCTTTCGTTTTCTTACATATATGATATCGTTCCTTTCAATGCAACCAAATTTCCTCGGTTAAAGCAGCAAAGGAGAACGGCCCCTGCAGAGAGGATGACCAAAGTGGACCCGAGCAGAGGAGGGTCGTCTTCTCAGTTCCGAATGAGCCCCATCCTCCAGTGCCCGCCCATTAGCTCGTCTTGCGAGCCCTTAGCGGCGGCGGCAAGCGGCAGGATGCTGCTGGTGCCCAAACAGGAACCGGGGACGGGCCCCGAAGGGCCGCAGGCCCAAAGCGCGAGCAGCGAAGCCAGCACGAGCGCGGGGCAGGGGCAGGATAACGCGTCGAAACCGCCCTATTCGTACGTGGCCCTTATAGCGATGGCCATCAAGGAATCGGCCGAAAGGAGGTTGACGCTGAGCGAGATCTACGGCTTCATCACCAACAAGTTCCCTTACTTCGAGAAGAACAAGAAGGGCTGGCAGAACTCGATCAGGCACAACCTGAGCCTGAACGAGTGTTTCCAGAAGATCCCGCGAGAGGGCGGCGGCGAGAGGAAGGGCAACTACTGGACGCTGGACCCCCAGTACGAGGACATGTTCGAGAACGGAAATTACAGGTACGTATATACTTCTTATAGGGGCCTTATCGCCTTTATATATATAAGACCCTTTTGTACGGCTTACAGGCGCAGACGCCGCATGAAAAGGCCCTATCGACCTACGGCCGCCGCCGCCGCAGCGGCAGCCTTCCCGAAGGCCCTTTTCGGGGCCGCGGACGCCGCTTTCGGTAACTCCCTGGCCCTAGCCTCGAGGAACTTCTTCGCCCCCAGCTACCACCACCACCACCACGCCCATGCCCCGCCTCCTTCGGCTTGGTCCCTTTCGGGAGTTCAGAGCGAACCGCTGCAGACCGCTTACAGTTCCTGCCAGGTCGCCGCGGCCGCCGCCGCCGCGGTCCATGCCCATGCGGCGGCTAGGACCTCGCACCATCATCACCACCAGAGCCTGGCAGGGGCGTACGCCCCGATGCAGAGCGTGCAGGTAAGGGCATCAGACTTTTACGTGGACCTTTTTGGAATGTGTATACGCATTGGGTGTCCATTCAGTTACCTGCGATGAACAGCTACGGCCAATTGAACGGCGGTCTCGGGGCCGGTGGCGCCACCTCCGCGACATTCTTCAGCGGTTCCAGTTCCGGTCATCACCGTGTCCACCACTACCGTCCGTACTGATTGGTTAACGAAAGGGAGGGGCAAACCGAATACAGTGGGGTTTCGCAATTTTTCCGGTATCGATACGTGTACCGGTGTACCGTCGCCGTCCAAATTCTCGCGAAATATATAGTTGGCGTGATCAATTACAAACTGTGATATGCAAATCCAACATTTTCAGAGAGTGCCCTTATATGAAAAGGTCCCTTGAAAAATTACGGCAGGCGCGACTTCCTCGTCACTTCGTTGTGCCCTTCTTTAAAAAGACTTTTTCCACTTTTTAAGATTCCCAGGCCATAATATTATTATAAAAGTAAATTAATACGAATTATAGTTACATTTATTTTGGTTTATTACATGAAAAGTATATTTTATCGATTTCTAAACACGAATTTGCATAAATAAAGTCAACGTAATTTACGTTATTTCACTTGAATGTTACTTCAAATAACTGTTTTTTCCCCCCGTAATTCGACAGCTTTTGCATATCAATAGCATCTCGATCGTATATATGCAAATTAGCGGTTTCTGTATTTGCATTAATTGCCATTATTGTATTGATTTCGAATAAAAAAAAACTGTACATATTTCAAAAGAAAAAGATGGTTATAATGTACACAACCTGTCAGCAAAAAAGAAATACGTCAATTTGGACAATTTCTAATTTTTAAACATGCGTTGTGTGTGTGTGTACACAGAAATCTATTTACAACATGTGAAATGTTTATTTACAATTAAGAAACGTGCCAAGAAAGCGATGTGCAACGTCCAACACACCCAACCGAGTTTTTCAAATAATTCGCAAGCCTTTTCGCACACATAGGCCTTTACGTGCTTATACAATCCCACGGAAAGCCCCAGGTGCAGTGGGACCTATCTAGTATACATCGTTAAATACTGTAATAATGAAGGACTGAAAAGTCGTAGTCAAAGTAATGAGAAGTAATGTTACTCAGAAAGTGCTGAAATTAAGTACTAAAATGTTAAAATTGAGTACTTAAGTGTTTGTTAGAAAGTGTTGATTACAAAGTACTAAGGTGTTGATTATAAAGTACTAAAGTGTTGATTAGAAAGTATTGAAGTATTAATTAGAAAGTATTAATTAGAAAGTACTAAAGTGTTGAAATTAAGTACTAAAGTGTAGAAAAGAAAGTGTTGATTAGAAATTACTAAAGTGTTAATTAGAAAATACTAAAATGTTGATTAGAGTGCTGTGGAAATTTAGTACTGAGATGACTCTTACAAAGTACTTAAATGTTTCTTAGAAAATCACTTAAGTTTCTCAGAAAGTGCTGAAATTAAGTACTAAAATGTTTGTTTAGAAAATACTAAAATGTTTGTTAGAAAGTGTTGATTAGAAATTACTAAAGTGTTAATTAGAAAGTATTGAAGTATTAATTAGAAAGTACTAAAGTGTTGATTAGAAAGTACTAAAACGTTTGTTAGAAAGTGTTGAAATTAAGTACTAAAGTGTCGATTAGAAAGTGTTGAAATTTAGTACTAAGTGTTAAATTAAGTACTAAAGTGTTAAAATTAAGTACTAAAGTGTTTGTTAGAAAGTGTTGATTACAAAGTACTAAAGTGTTGATTACAAAGTATACTAAGGTGTTGATTAGGAAGCACTAAAATGTTGATTAGAGTGCTGTCGAAATTTAGTACTGAAATACTTAAATGTTTCTTAGAAAATCACTTAAGTTTGTCAGAAAATGTTGATTACAAAGTATACTAAGGTGTTGATTAGAAAGTACTGAAAGTCGCGGCAAAGTCCTCAAGTTTTCCACAATATTAATGAAAGTACAAAAAAGCGATTGAAAAAGTGCTGAACTTTTCGTCACAGGAAAATACCAAGCGTTTTCTAAAAAAAAAATAAAATAAGAGCACCGAAAGTCTTAGAAAATGCAACTTTGATCGGCGGATGAAAACACGAAAAGCGATAGGGAAATGAAATTAGCATCTTGAATGAAGAGTTCAGTTCGGCCGAAGGGGTCAAGCAATTTCCCAGTTGAAGACACGTGCATGACAATCGGCAAGAAACTTCGGCTCGGTTTACAGAAGCGATGTGCGCATGCGCGCACACAGAGAGAGAGAGAAAAAAAGCACTTGCAGTTTGCTACATTTTAAGAGCGGGCCACAAAACAATGCAGGGCGTGACTCGATGCCAATAAACCACCACCCTTTGTTTACGTGCCCTTTCAACTCCGGTTTTGCTACATTTTACGGGGTCAACTCTTTTGCCCTTTTCTCGCATCCGCTCTTTTTACCCCTTTTCTTGTGAGCCCCCTTAATATTTTCTTATTACGAACATTACTCCCGATTTCATCCGTTCCCTTTCTCACTCTTCCGTTCCTCCGCCGAGAATGTCAACTGTAAATATTGCAGAAACAATTTCTGTTTACGTTTGGGCCCTAAACAATGGAAAGCCAATGAAAACAAATAGTACTCGAGTAACTGCATGGATATAGTCTCGGTCTTGGAACAAATCAGCAGATCCTTTGTGCCCTTTCCCAAAGTGTTTCCGACTTGCGGTTCGAAAATAAAAGGCTGAAGAGCGACGGGCGCCGCCATTTTGAAAGGTGTCTGGACGGGAGGTCGCCGTTCATTTCGTTATACTTAAACGGCGTTCATTTCGTCACAACGTATTCGACACATTCATGCTTGTCACACTGTAAACGACACACCGTGTTCGTCACATTCATTTCGTCACAACGCATTCGACACATTCATTTCGTCACACACAGTTCGTCACAACGCGTTCGCCACATCCATGCTCGTCACAATCATTCCGTCTCACGCAGACTCCGCCCAATTTGCTGCGGCGAAATGAACGTGACGAACGCAGCGTGACGTTTACAGTACTGTGACAGAACGAACGTGTCCGCTTCACTGCGACCGATATAGTGTTGGGGGGGGGGGGGCAGCGAGCATGTGACGAAATGAACTGCGACCTCCCGTATTAGCCCAGTCAAATTAGACACAAAAACACCAATCGAGAGAAAAAAATCCCGGAGTTTTGAAAATTGGTAGGGGTGTTCCTTGTTACATGACTTTCAAGAAAATAAAAAGTCCTGGTGGGTGGCGGGTGAGCTCGAGGGGGGAGGTGCCCTTAAAGGTGTCTGTTTTTAATTTGTCGCTCATATCTCATAAACTATCGCTCATAGCGAAACAATGCATGACAGACAAATTGAAGCTACACAAATGTTTCTATGCTACTTTTGCATAGACCCAATAGCGTCGGAACTACAGGACTGAGAAGATACAGTATTTCCAAAAATTACGGTGTATTCACATTTTATTGTTATAGTACTTCTGGGTGTTCGATATTGACATTAACAGAGAATGCAAATTGTGCATTTTTCCATTGATTATTTATTCAGGACTCGTATATGTTCCTAATAAAGATGTGGGGAGCATGAATTATGGATGTCACATTTTTATTTGGGTGCTACTTAAAAATCTAAGCCTTTGGGGACATGGGTTTACAGGAACTTTGTCTTGGTTTCATGCATGTAGTAAGCCCCGTAGGTTTGTACGCATAATTTTGTTACACTCTGTAGTTACACATATACGTACATATAGTAAGTTATAGTGTATTAAAAGTCAAAATCTCGCCAAAATAGATTCATTTTTACAAGCATACATTTTACAGGGTGATACATGAATGTTTTTCCACCCTCACAACTTTGCAGGAGTAAGTGAAATACATGAAACAACACATGCATCCTATGTATGAAAATGGGGGCAGTCCGTGTACGAGGTGAGTTAGAAAAGTAATGAGACTGGCAATACTGTGGGTGATCTGGCAACGCCATGTTGTTCTACTTGTGCAGACCTACTATGTGTTCATCCCTTCCAGATGCTCAGTCCGAGTTTCAGCTCCATGCAGCCATTGCGTGATTTTTGAGAGCTCTTTAAGTGAGTTTGAGTTTTGTGAAACAAAATTTGAATTTCGTGTGTAAAAAATTGCCTCTATGTAATAGCTATAATTCTCTGCTAGGGGTTGTTGGATATTTACCAAATCTTAACCGTAGGAAGGTCAACTTTTATACTCCAGATTCCAGTGCTCAGTTAGTCCTCGACCCTCATATAGGGGTCTCAAAAAAATTCGTCCCGATAGCAACACTTTCACTTTGCAAATATTTGGCACATTAAAATATATAATAATAGGCAAAATAGCTGCATGGATTTATAGATTCGACCACGCACAACTCGAATCTGTTGTCAAAATATTTTTAGCTAGATGGGTTTTTGAGTTATTCGTGAAAAACCGCTTTTTACCTAAAACACAAAAAATATCGAACGGCACTGTATGGATAACATTGGGGGCAAGTCAATGGTCAAGCTGTCAAAATTTGGTCCAAATCGGACAACCCAAACGTGTCCAAAAAAATTAAAAACCGGTCTCACGACTTTTGATAAACGACTGTACGTATACAGAGTGTAACAAAATTATGCGTACAAACCTACGGGGCTTACTACATGCATGAAACCAAGACAAAGTTCCTGTAAACCCATGTCCCCAAAGGCTTAGATTTTTAAGTAGCACCCAAATAAAAATGTGACATCCATAATTCATGCTCCCCACATCTTTATTAGGAACATATACGAGTCCTGAATAAATAATCAATGGAAAAATGCACAATTTGCATTCTCTGTTAATGTCAATATCGAACACCCAGAAGTACTATAACAATAAAATGTGAATACACCGTAATTTTTGGAAATACTGTATCTTCTCAGTCCTGTAGTTCCGACGCTATTGGGTCTATGCAAAAGTAGCATAGAAACATTTGTGTAGCTTCAATTTGTCTGTCATGCATTGTTTCGCTATGAGCGATAGTTTATGAGATATGAGCGACAAATTAAAAACAGACACCTTTAAGGGCACCTCCCCCCTCGAGCTCACCCGCCACCCACCAGGACTTTTTATTTTCTTGAAAGTCATGTAACAAGGAACACCCCTACCAATTTTCAAAACTCCGGGATTTTTTTCTCTCGATTTGTCTAATTTGACTGGGCTATATAGGGGAACCGTTTGGAAAACTCGCTTTCCGCCACGTGCTGGCGCAATCGGCTCGCCATACTCCAAACTCCCCGGATGTAAAAACCGAGCCCGCCTTATTTTGAATGCGGCGTATCGATTACGTATCGATTAAGAACATAAACGCATTACGCACTCGCATGTTTGCATGCTCATTCATTATTGAAATCGGCGCAGAAAGACAAAGCACTTATTACCTTCGTTTATTAATCATACATATATCATAAGGTGTTTAAATCGATACAAAACGGTCTCCTCGCAATTCAGTCGTCGCTGAGTAGGTCTTCGTCCAAATTAAGGTCCTGCACCGGGAGAACGAAACGAAACAGAGTTTATTTTGAAGGATGAAAACAGGCTAGCTTGTAGTTTTCTATTCCTAGGGTGTAAATTAATGGCAGAACACGTGTGCGGTGCCCTAAAAAACAACACCCGTCCGTGGTGGGACCTCCATTTCGTTTCAAAATACAAACAGTTTTCCATCCATTTGCATCGGCACCTCGAAATCAATCCGCTCGGTAAGGGGCGTGGCTCCAACACCACGCTTACCCCGACACAAACCGCAAAGCGCCCTATGTAGTCACAAACGACCAGGACCATATTGGGCCCGAAATTCATTTTTATCCTTTCATTTCTCCAAGTGCAACACGTGAAAGTGGGCGTGGCTCGTAGACCACGCCTACCCCGGCACAAACTGCATAGTAATGTACAGCGTAGTACGCAGGGCGTTCGAAGAAACAGAGGAATGACGGCGGGCTGGTGACGTCACAGTTCTGACAATGTAAGCCACGCCCACACGCACCTAATGGCTATAAATTTGCCGGTAAACACCCCCCATCAACAAATTAGAGACTTGCCGCAGCTGCCCCTCTGCGCATCTCCACATTTCATCTTCCTTGCACCGTTACAACTATACAGCGGTGTAAAGAAAAAAAGGTGTAAAGCGCCGCCCCTCCCCCAGCACACACAAAAAAACGCCTTTTAGGTGTAATTAGTTTACACCTTTCAGAAGCTTTTTTGAAAAATCAAAAGGAGTTTCAAAGGGTGTAGCGACCCAGCATTCAAAACACCCTTCGATTCAAGAAAACGGTTTCTACACCGCCGTTAAAAGGAGTATTCATTTGGGGCGATTGGTTTCTCAACTTGAGAATCACGGGGGTGTAAAAAGGGTGTGGTGCCCCGACATGAAACGCACGTCTTACGGTGTTAGTAAACACCTTTAGGTGCCAAAAACGTGTTTTTTCTTTACGCAATTTGCGGCTTATCCTCAATGTAATCGTCGTAAAAAAAAGGGTGTAATTTAGTCGAATTACACGGGGAAAATAAAACGAGGTTTATAGGCTTATTTCGTCAAACCCTCGTCCCTCTCTAATTTAGCCCTAAAATGATAATATTCGGCCGAATAGCCGAATGATCGATCGCCTTGTACACAGATTGATGCCCAATTATCGGGTTTCTTCCCTCAAATTTGGGCGAAATTGTCCGTCCCCCCCCCCCCACCACCAACTCGGAATGATGCGAAACGACCGTTACGAGATTCGGTCGCCATTTTCGAACGTTTTCAAATTTTCAAAAGAGAGAAAAAAAAACGTTCGAAATTCGTCTGCTCCGAGGCAGGCTTAGCACCGAC
The DNA here is from genome assembly GCA_023279145.1 of Glomeris maerens. Lineage (NCBI taxonomy): Eukaryota > Metazoa > Arthropoda > Diplopoda > Glomerida > Glomeridae > Glomeris > Glomeris maerens. The sequence goes on along the minus strand of WWPM01024830.1, from coordinate 1,624 downwards.
CGTTTCAATAAACCTGTAATAATCGGCTAAATAGAAGATTAAAATCGATTACCTTACACGGCGATTGATGCCCAATTAGTATCGGGTTTCTTCCCCCAAATCTATAGCGAAATTGCCCGTTTTTTCCCCTGCCAACGACCGTTACGAGATTCGGTCGCCATTTTCGAACGTTTTCAAAAAGGAAAAGACGCGACTTCTCCCAATTCTGGCAATAAAACTACAGTTTTTGACTGCAGAAACAAGTTGCTTTTGCGCAATTAAAAGCAAATTTCTGTTGTATTATTACTTCAAGGGAAACGTAGTCGACGCCGATTGGTCTTTGGGTCGCGCCACCTGGTGACGTGTCAGGGCAAAGTCGCAAGGCCCATTTATAGCTTCTCGGACTTCACATAATCGATAATGAATACCCTTTTGTAACTTAAGTTTTTACGGCTCTTCAAAATCATTAGCAACTTTTGACGAAAAAGCGGGAGGCATTTTTGGGGGCAAAAAGGGAAAAAGGATGCAGCTGTTTTTGGATCATTTAGTACATATGTCGACGGTGTTATAAATGGGAAGGGAAAAGCAAAATGGCGGACAAACAGGAAGGACCGGATTGCGTTTCAGAAAATTTCGGGGTTCGGCTTATCGAGGTCCGGGCGCCCAAAAGTCTGCCCCCAAAATGCTGGTCAAAAAGTCATAACTGCTACGCCAATGTCGTAAATTCAAAGTGTAAATGTATATAGTATACAAACACTGTTGAGGTTTGGCTTTGTCAAAACTCGCAGTTGCCACTTGTCAAACAGCCCGAGAGTAGAAGAATCACACACACCTCAAGACTCGCTGACTGTTTAGTGTCACAACAAAACAAGAGCAACTCGCACAAACGCCCTTTCCCGATACCGGTGCAACTCGTACCGATCGGTCTTTCGTAGGGATAGTCCAACTCGTACGCCATTATATTTGTTTGGGAATGGGCGTGGCATGCGGACTTGCCGATTGGTCACACGATCAAGTGGGCGGTCCTGATCTCGGATGAAACTAGCCCATTTTGGCTTAACCGATCGAAGCACTCAAATCCCGCACTTGGACCGATTAAAGCAGTAATTAAAGGAAAGATATTTCATGGGACAGTTCATAACAAAAGTCAGAATGAAGGACAATTCGTACCATGGTCAAATAGCACCAGGGGCAACTCGTACCACGAATAACTCGTACAATGGTCAACTATAGCGCAACCAAAATAAGAAGAGACTAGTGCCCCGCCCCGTCCCGCCCACAATGCAGACTGGCCAATGTATCTGATGCAAGCGTGGTGTACGCCAATTGGCCAGTCTTTCATTGTAGGCGGGGCTGGGCGGGGCACTAGTCTCTTATTATTTTGGTAGCACTATAATACCAGGAATAACTCGTACAATGGTCAACTGGTACCACGAATAACTCGTACAATGGTCAACTAGTACCAGGGGCAACTAGTTCCACGGATTACTCGCACCATGGTCAAATGGCACAAGGGGGCAACTGGTACCAGGAATAACTCGTACCAGGGGCAACTGGTACCAGGGGCAACTAGTTCCACGGATTACTCGTACCATGGGCAAATGGCACAAGGGGGCAACTGGTACCAGGAATAACTCGTACCAGG
>WWPM01024829.1:0-16739 GCA_023279145.1 Glomeris maerens | reverse complement strand
CGAAAGGCACGAAAAGGCCCAACTTACACGAGGTAGGACAGGAAGTAACCGACTCCGATTATGAACGCGATGGACAGGAGGGCGGAAACGACGGGCAGCGCGTCGTCCTTCGTCACGTTCTCCCGTACGTATTCCGTCATCGTCACCATTTTGAGGACGAGGCGGGAGAAGACGGTCAACGCGTGCTCGTCCACCAGGCTCTTGGAACGATTTTCGAAACGTCGACGGATCGTAAGAGTAACCGGAACCGAACGTTACAGACCTGCACGACCGTTCCGTGCGCGAGGGTCCCCTGCGGGTGCAGCAGGCCGGTTACGACGGCCCTGAGGCGGTCCTCCGACACGTTCACCCTTCCGTCGTCAACGGCCCACCCGTCCTCCAGCCACTCGTACCGCACCCGGTTCGCGTCCCGCCTCCACAGCGCCACCAGCCGCAGCGCGGAGTTGACGCTCGCGTCTGCAATCGGGCGCCATTGTATAAACGGTCGGCCCCAACCGGGACCGAGAAACCGACTCAGGGCCTCCACGAATCCGCTCTGCTTGTCTCGAAAGATGTACGCGAACCGCACGCGGCTCGGGAACGGCGGGCCGTCCTTGAGCACCCGCCGCAGCGCCTCGCGGTACGGCTCGTGGTCGCGGCCGCTGTCCGTCACCAGGACCACGCAGAGCCTCTTGCGGGCGTTCGAGGCCTCCGGCGGACACAGCTGGTCGAACATGTCCTGCGGGGGGAAACGGTCGCGTCGCTCGTTAACGGACAGGGATCGGGAAAGAAACGCTTTAGCGGGCGGAACCTGCGAAGAAAGCCTGGGAAGGAGAAGGTATCGGTTGGCGGAGACGATGTCGTTCATCGTGCTCGTCGGGATGTCGTTCATGCTCAGGCTCGCCACCGGCGCGTCCGCGTTCTCGTTGAACACCAGCAGGGTCTCCACGTTGGCGCTCACGCGGAACTTGCCCAGCACGGCCTCGGTCTCCTTGGCGCCGAGCTGCACGTAACTGCGACGGGGGGGGGGGGGGGGGGGGATGGAATCAACGAAAGGCCGGGCCCGTCACGCGCAAAACGGCAAAGGACCCCGGACCCGAAGGCCGCCGAGCGCCGGAAGCGGAAGGCCGCCAGCAGGTAGCGCACGCGCACGGACTCCTGCCTCGAGAAGAACACCACCCGGACCCGGTTGTCGTTCCAGCCGTCCAGGAAGCCGTCCGCGTTCGCGTCCGTCACCCGCGTCACCGTCCCGTACGGGAAGCCGTCGCGCACCAGCTCGACGGCCTTGGCCAGGCTGAGCTGCCGCTGGCGGTAGTGGAGCACGCGGCCGTCCAGCACCAGCACCAGGTACGGCGGGGAGCCCGCGCCGAGGGCCTTGGCGAGCGACTGTTCGAGCTGGGCGTGGACCGTGGCCACCGCCACGCCTGATCGAGTAACGCGGCGAAGGCTCGTTATTAACCGGACGCGCGGCAGACAACCGGACGTTTTACCGATCGGTTCGAATTCCTCGGCGATCTTGCGCCAGACCGGTTCGGCCTGCGCGCACGGGAAACACCAGTCGGAGTAGAAGAGCACGAGGTAAGGCTGCGTGGCCGAATTGGGCACCACCGTGTTCTCGTAGGCCCTTTCGGGGGGAGGGAAAGAACAAAGGCATCATTACGCCGAACGCGCGCAAAGAGACGCAGCACGCACTTGGCGGTTATGGAGTATTTGCGGTACGTGGCTCCCTGGTCGAAGTTGAACTCGAACTTGAAGAAGGAATCGAAGCGGTTGAACGACGAGTAGTCGGGTCTGCGGTTGAAGTTGGGCGGCGCGTCCTCCGTCTCGCCGGTCGCGTCGAAACGCCTTCGCCTCTCCGGGTCGGCCAGCAACTGCGTCGGCGAAATTTACAGACACTCGCGCAACTCCAACGTTATTACCGTCGACACGTTACCTCGTAGGCTTGGTTGACCTGGACGAACTTGTTTTCCGCTTCGGGATCTTTGTTTTTATCCGGATGCCTGGAAATTGGCCGTTCGTTCGTACATTATTCACGCTATACATGTATGTATACTGCAAACGCGGTGCATTATGGATGATTAATCGATTTTCCGAATGCAGCAACCGGGAGAAAGGGGGGGAAAAAACACGCACCCCTTTTTTTTTTGGGGGGGGGGGGTCCCCTTGGACAACGCAACGATATATTTTTTTGTCGTAACGGGGCAATCAATTACCATTCCTTCGCCAACTTCTTGTAGGCCCTTTTGATGTCCGTCATGGAGGCGGATTGGCGAACCCCGAGCACTTCGTACGGATCGCCGACCGAAGATGCGCCGCTCCAAACGCCCAAAGACACCGTCAGCAACGTCCACGCCGCTAATCCCCATCCGATCTTCATCTTTTCCCTTTTACATCGCCATTTCATCGGTTTCCAGCAGAGACCCGCTCAGCCCGCAGCGATCCCGCTCCTTGGGGTAACCGTAGGTAACTGTGGCCAAACCGTGTATTGCTCGTCATTGGTCGCGCCAATCGCAGAGAATAATATGGCAGAGAAGCTCGTAGCGTAGCCACGGCCCTCTAGCGTCCGATCGCGCAACTCGCGCTCTTGCCACACGTGTTTGAAATAAAACGGGGCGAGTATTGAAGTAAGATTCGCATGCGAATTCAAAATGACTACGGAACTGGCTGTCGCGTCGCTCTGCGGTGCTGCGGCCGTAGGAGCCGCGTGTTACCACCGTAAAAGGCAAGTATTGCCAAGAATGTAATTCAAACGTTTTTTACGAATTGAGGTTTTTTGCGTTTCGCTTCGCAGGAAGAAGTCACCGGTGAAAGTGAACTGTTGGTTCTGCAACCGCGACTCGCAAGTGCATCGCGGCAACAAGAACTGCTGGGACTGCCCTTACTGCGACCAGTACAACGGTTTCGACGCGGTATGTGACCTCTTTCTCTTTATACGCGGACGTATATATATATGGAAACGGATTTACCCAATAGGACGGCGGCTACAACAAACCGATCCCCGCGCAGCACGACGAAGGCCTGAACCACGGCGCGGCCGCCCTTATTATCCGCCGCGCCGCGAGCCCCGGGGCGACGCGGTCCTCGGCGGAGGGCAACGGGCTCTGCGACAGATGCAACCGGGATCAGCGGTTGAAGATCGCCCAACTTGCTCATTTTGTACCCAGAAACCACGTACGGTTCGAGAGAAAAAAAAGATTTGTCGCGATCTGGGGGTAACGTTGACGGGGTTTGGCAGGAACGCGAGGACGCGGAACTGGACGCTTACGTGCGCCACCTGGACTCCGAGTACCGACTGTGCGACCGTTGCCAGAGCGTGCTGCGCCGGACCCTGTCGCGCCAGGACGCGGTCCTCCGGCCCAACCTCCTCGAGTGGCACGTGAAGACGGGCCGGAAGCGCCGCGACTCCGCGGTCCAAGTCGGTTTCTCACCGATATCCTTTCCAAAAATTACTGTCGTCGCAATAACGTGTCGGTTTACAATTCGCAGGAACGCGACGAGCGGCCGCGCGTGCCGCCGCCGGTCCGCGTCCTCCAGTTCGTCTCCGCGTCCTGCGCGCTGGCCCTTTGCTTCGGGTCCCTGTGCCAGCCGGAAGTTCGCAAGTTGCACCGGTTACTGGACGGCTACCTGGCGCAAAGGTCCCACGCGGCCGTCCAGGCGTGCGAGAGGTGGGGCCTGACCCTGGCCGCCGCGGGATTCTGCTGCGCGGTCGCGGCCATCCTCGGCGCGGGGAAACACGCGTAAGGATCGCGCGGCCGGTTAACCGAAAAGTCGAACGGCAAACGAACTCGTTGTCGCAGGTTGAGGGTGATCGACGCGGTCGCCTGTTTCGTCTGGCTCCTTCTGTTCCTGGCGCACGCGGCGCCCGTGGCCGACCGGGCTTTCGGCGGCGACGCGGAGAAAAGGGCCGTCAGGACCGTCGCGGCCGCGCTGGGCGTCGCGGTCGCCCTGGGGTGCGCCGCGGCCGAAAGACCCGCGCGTCGGCGCTGGAGGTCGTGGAAAGGGTACGCCGCCGCCGCCGCTGCTGCTACTACTAACGCGAGCGGGTAAACGACGTACTTAACGCCCCAGACGCGGTTGTTCCCGGAGCCCCGCGAGCAGCTACCTCGGCCCCCCGTCCTCGTACGCCGACTCGTCCGCGGCGTCGGAAGAGGAGGAGGCCGCTCGCGACTACGACGCGCTTCAGGACAACGAAGTCACCACCTCGTCTCCCGGGAACGGGTTCAGGACGCCGCCGCCGTCCGAAGACACGCTCGTCTTGGACTGCGGCATAAAGGCCATGAAGATCGGCACGCCCCAAAAGAGCCCGTTGATCTCCAGTGCGTACCCTGCTTCGAGTCGCGCGCTTCGGGGAAATTTGAAAACGAAGTTCGCTTGAACGTTTCAGGCGGGGCCTTCGGCGTGCAAAGGCCAGTGTTGCCCCTTCGGCTCGACCTGTCCTCGCCGGGCAAGCGGAGACCGCTGGTCAGCCCGTCGCGGTTCCGTTCCGTAGGGCTGCGCGACAACCTGCCGGGCGTCTCGGTCGGCTGCCCCGTTAGCAGAGCGGGTAATTTCACAACGACGGAAACCGTCAATTGCGTTACTCGAAATCTCTCGAATCGGCAGGGTCGGAGGCGGGGGACGACGGGTTCTCGGCGTTTGGCGAGCCGCCGGTGGCGGCGCGGGACCGGAAACTCCCGACGATCGGTACTCGGTTAACTTTAAGCTGGAGTTAAAATTACAATGCGACATTCTTAAGAAGCGCGTCATCATCGCTTAAAGGTTTCCCGTTGCAGGTTCGGCGGCCAAGACGTCTCGGTGGACCTTCTGGCTGTTCTGCGTTCTCACGGGACTCAGTTTGGCGCTCAATATCCACCTCGTGAATACTCGGCCGTCCGTGTTTTTGCCCACTGCCACTAATGTACCGCCGCCGCCAACGTTTTAAAAAAGCGGATCGAGAGAGTCTTCTTTCTTTTTTTCTATTTTACTTGAACAACATATACCGGGAGAAAATAAAACAAAGTGCCCAGACGATTTCCTTTCCACTCAGCTTTTGACATCCTGTTTTGTAAACCCAGAAGATGACACGCTGTGGTACAAACAACAAGCCAAAGTTACTTCCCCAAACAACTTTTAAAAGGGTTAAACGCAACTTTTTGATTTGGGACGCGACTCGGTGTTTACTTTCGCACGCATTCCTTTTAATATAAAGGCCGACCTCGGTCGTATCGATCGGACGTTCATTGCAACTATAAACATGCAGATCGAGAAAGGGGGGAAAGTGTAAAACCGCAATTGCGCCTTTCTCCATCGATTTCCAATTGTTGCGAGATATTGCTCGCGTGCGCCGCCGAAAAGTAATTTTGTCGATTTCGACTAATGGACCCTGGAAGAGTTGTCGCCGAGATGTGTTTATATTCGCGTATGAATGCGGTGTCATCTCGAACGATTAGCCGTTTACAAATGCTCAATGAACGACGGGGGGGGGGGGGGGGCCCTTTTCAAAAGGTGCTTTTTCCCTTTCACGGTTCCAAAATAAACATACTAATGTTGTATTCGAGCCGCTACTACTACTACTTGTTGCCGCGTATGCAATTCAATACCTCTCGACTTAATAATTCATGGGCATCTGTCACGCGAAATTTGCAACTATACACGTTTCGCTGAATTTCTCTCGCGGTAATTTAAAAGGGATCCGCCTCGTATATTTGGGGACTATGCGGACAAATCGAATATCGGGGAAAGAAGTTAAGCCTAACAAAAATGGCGGCCGTTTCGTTCCACTCGGAAATCTGGCATCGATTCGTTCGAATAGGCGGGGTAACAACACGCCTCGGCTTGACCGGCGGGCGCGACACCGCCCTCGACCAATCGACTCCACTCGCCACGCCTCTCCCGCCCAACCTCGCAACGGCTCGAGCCCGAGCCCCTCCTCCTTCGCGCCGTCCCTCCCCGCACGGGTTCCGCGCGAGGCCACGCCCAACCCCGCCCGCGGGGCGTTCCCTTTCGAAATCCTTCGCTTTTCGCTCCGCTATGCCTATATATATTGTTAGCTCTGGCGCTAAAATGTCATGTTTCTCCGATCGCTGCTCTGCTGTACATTTAGCAACTCCTGCTACCGATCTCACTGAAGAATAACCACCATTTTTTTTTGGTATTATTGGATTGAAGAAGGAAAAAAAAATCACTTGCGTTTCCAGGTATAGTATACTTATTTCCCTGTTATTTTGCATCGGGATCGGGGGGGGGAAGGGTTTTTTTTCCCGGTGGCGAGATGGGACGGAGGGACGGAAGGGCGCGAAAAACGTTCCATGAGGGTGGGGGGGAAATGGCGACGTTTCGTTCCATCGATCGCCAGCAGGAACGATTCGTTTTGCGTAATTTACGAGCGCCCCCTAAAACACTAAACACCCGGAAGTTCGGATGCGCGCGCGAAACGAAACTGTACTCAACTATAAACACTCTTTTCCCGCGTTTACAAATAGCGATGTGCAAAAGATAAACAGCATTGAAATTTTCCGTTCGATCGATTCGAATTCGTTCGAAAAAGCCGATGTGCGCGTGCGCACTGCGAGCGATCGGCGAAACACGAGACCTAATATAGTTTCACGCGCACCCGCCCGCGCCCCGTTCAATTTAACAAACCCATCCTCCTCGTACTACATTATAAAGCTCCAATGCAACGACGGGGAGAATTTTCCGATATTTTTGCAACATGGCCCTATATATAATACAAATGCTAAAAGTCGCCCCCTTTCATTTCGCGCAGTCGGTGTCACGTGACTTTCGCCTCGCAACGCGCACTGCGAAGTTTACAAACACGTAGACTATATGGAAAACATTATGCAAAACAAGGTAGACTTGCAGATGTTGCATTTGTGGGAAATGGAAAACAGGTTGCATTGGAAGTTGATGGTAAGAAACGCGCTCGATTCCCTCGTAACTGGACCGAAATATAAATAATATAGGCCTATAGCCAAATATAAGCCTAACTATACTTGTTTGCACGTGCAGCTGTCATCCTCGTGTATAAAATTGGTTAAATTATATCTAGTTAGCGCATTGTATTGAGTTTAACGAGGGTCAACGTGCGACTCGGTTAGTATATACTGTTACCATACAACTATTGTGCGGAAATAGCCTCGAAACCGGGGCGTCTAGGCTTAAAAGCGCAGCCTATAAGTAAGCCTAATCGACATTTCTGAAACGAATTCGGTTTTTATAATTAATTTCTCTCTCGTATACGCATATATATATCTAAATATATATGTTACTCGGGATCGCGTGTGTACGCAGCAGGCCGTCTTTATATCTCTCCGCGGCCAAGGTCAAAGGTCGTAAGGGGTAAAAACGTACAATATCTGAATATTATATTTCCATGGCGCATGTTCGCACATGTACATAAGACGTTTGCGAATGACCTCCCCAAGATGCTGCGCGTCTTCCGCCTTTCGTTTTCTTACATATATGATATCGTTCCTTTCAATGCAACCAAATTTCCTCGGTTAAAGCAGCAAAGGAGAACGGCCCCTGCAGAGAGGATGACCAAAGTGGACCCGAGCAGAGGAGGGTCGTCTTCTCAGTTCCGAATGAGCCCCATCCTCCAGTGCCCGCCCATTAGCTCGTCTTGCGAGCCCTTAGCGGCGGCGGCAAGCGGCAGGATGCTGCTGGTGCCCAAACAGGAACCGGGGACGGGCCCCGAAGGGCCGCAGGCCCAAAGCGCGAGCAGCGAAGCCAGCACGAGCGCGGGGCAGGGGCAGGATAACGCGTCGAAACCGCCCTATTCGTACGTGGCCCTTATAGCGATGGCCATCAAGGAATCGGCCGAAAGGAGGTTGACGCTGAGCGAGATCTACGGCTTCATCACCAACAAGTTCCCTTACTTCGAGAAGAACAAGAAGGGCTGGCAGAACTCGATCAGGCACAACCTGAGCCTGAACGAGTGTTTCCAGAAGATCCCGCGAGAGGGCGGCGGCGAGAGGAAGGGCAACTACTGGACGCTGGACCCCCAGTACGAGGACATGTTCGAGAACGGAAATTACAGGTATATACTTCTTATAGGGGCCTTATCGCCTTTATATATACAAGACCCTTTTGTACGGCTTACAGGCGCAGACGCCGCATGAAAAGGCCCTATCGACCTACGGCCGCCGCCGCCGCAGCGGCAGCCTTCCCGAAGGCCCTTTTCGGGGCCGCGGACGCCGCTTTCGGTAACTCCCTGGCCCTAGCCTCGAGGAACTTCTTCGCCCCCAGCTACCACCACCACCACCACGCCCATGCCCCGCCTCCTTCGGCTTGGTCCCTTTCGGGAGTTCAGAGCGAACCGCTGCAGACCGCTTACAGTTCCTGCCAGGTCGCCGCGGCCGCCGCCGCCGCGGTCCATGCCCATGCGGCGGCTAGGACCTCGCACCATCATCACCACCAGAGCCTGGCAGGGGCGTACGCCCCGATGCAGAGCGTGCAGGTAAGGGCATCAGACTTTTACGTGGACCTTTTTGGAATGTGTATACGCATTGGGTGTCCATTCAGTTACCTGCGATGAACGGCTACGGCCAATTGAACGGCGGTCTCGGGGCCGGTGGCGCCACCTCCGCGACATTCTTCAGCGGTTCCGGTTCCGGTCATCACCGTGTCCACCACTACCGTCCGTACTGATTGGTTAACGAAAGGGAGGGGCAAACCGAATACAGTGGGGTTTCGCAATTTTTCCGGTATCGATACGTGTACCGGTGTACCGTCGCCGTCCAAATTCTCGCGAAATATATAGTTGGCGTGATCAATTACAAACTGTGATATGCAAATCCAACATTTTCAGAGAGTGCCCTTATATGAAAAGGTCCCTTGAAAAATTACGGCAGGCGCGACTTCCTCGTCACTTCGTTGTGCCCTCCTTTAAAAAGACTTTTTCCACTTTTTAAGATTCCCAGGCCATAATATTATTATAAAAGTAAATTAATACGAATTATAGTTACATTTATTTTGGTTTATTACATGAAAAGTATATTTTATCGATTTCTAAACACGAATTTGCATAAATAAAGTCAACGTAATTTACGTTATTTCACTTGAATGTTACTTCAAATAACTGTTTTTTCCCCCCGTAATTCGACAGCTTTTGCATATCAATAGCATCTCGATCGTATATATGCAAATTAGCGGTTTCTGTATTTGCATTAATTGCCATTATTGTATTGATTTCGAATAAAAAAAAAACTGTACATATTTCAAAAGAAAAAGATGGTTATAATATACACAACCTGTCAGCAAAAAAGAAATACGTCAATTTGGACAATTTCTAATTTTTAAACATGCGTTGTGTGTGTGTGTACACAGAAATCTATTTACAACATGTGAAATGTTTATTTACAATTAAGAAACGTGCCAAGAAAGCGATGTGCAACGTCCAACACACCCAACCGAGTTTTTCAAATAATTCGCAAGCCTTTTCGCACACATAGGCCTTTACGTGCTTATACAATCCCACGGAAAGCCCCAGGTGCAGTGGGACCTATCTAGTATACATCGTTAAATACTGTAATAATGAAGTACTGAAAAGTCGTAGTCAAAGTAATGAGAAGTAATGTTACTCAGAAAGTGCTGAAATTAAGTACTAAAATGTTAAAATTGAGTACTTAAGTGTTTGTTAGAAAGTGTTGATTACAAAGTACTAAGGTGTTGATTATAAAGTACTAAAGTGTTGATTAGAAAGTATTGAAGTATTAATTAGAAAGTATTAATTAGAAAGTACTAAAGTGTTGAAATTAAGTACTAAAGTGTAGAAAAGAAAGTGTTGATTAGAAATTACTAAAGTGTTAATTAGAAAATACTAAAATGTTGATTAGAGTGCTGTGGAAATTTAGTACTGAGATGACTCTTACAAAGTACTTAAATGTTTCTTAGAAAATCACTTAAGTTTCTCAGAAAGTGCTGAAATTAAGTACTAAAATGTTTGTTTAGAAAATACTAAAATGTTTGTTAGAAAGTGTTGATTAGAAATTACTAAAGTGTTAATTAGAAAGTATTGAAGTATTAATTAGAAAGTACTAAAGTGTTGATTAGAAAGTACTAAAATGTTTGTTAGAAAGTGTTGAAATTAAGTACTAAAGTGTCGATTAGAAAGTGTTGAAATTTAGTACTAAGTGTTAAATTAAGTACTAAAGTGTTAAAATTAAGTACTAAAGTGTTTGTTAGAAAGTGTTGATTACAAAGTACTAAAGTGTTGATTACAAAGTATACTAAGGTGTTGATTAGGAAGCACTAAAATGTTGATTAGAGTGCTGTCGAAATTTAGTACTGAAATACTTAAATGTTTCTTAGAAAATCACTTAAGTTTGTCAGAAAATGTTGATTACAAAGTATACTAAGGTGTTGATTAGAAAGTACTGAAAGTCGCGGCAAAGTCCTCAAGTTTTCCACAATATTAATGAAAGTACAAAAAAGCGATTGAAAAAGTGCTGAACTTTTCGTCACAGGAAAATACCAAGCGTTTTCTCAAAAAAAAATAAAATAAGAGCACCGAAAGTCTAAGAAAATGCAACTTTGATCGGCGGATGAAAACACGAAAAGCGATAGGGAAATGAAATTAGCATCTTGAATGAAGAGTTCAGTTCGGCCGAAGGGGTCAAGCAATTTCCCAGTTGAAGACACGTGCATGACAATCGGCAAGAAACTTCGGCTCGGTTTACAGAAGCGATGTGCGCATGCGCGCACACAGAGAGAGAGAGAAAAAAAAGCACTTGCAGTTTGCTACATTTTAAGAGCGGGCCACAAAACAATGCAGGGCGTGACTCGATGCCAATAAACCACCACCCTTTGTTTACGTGCCCTTTCAACTCCGGTTTTGCTACATTTTACGGGGTCAACTCTTTTGCCCTTTTCTCGCATCCGCTCTTTTTACCCCTTTTCTTGTGAGCCCCCTTAATATTTTCTTATTACGAACATTACTCCCGATTTCATCCGTTCCCTTTCTCACTCTTCCGTTCCTCCGCCGAGAATGTCAACTGTAAATATTGCAGAAACAATTTCTGTTTACGTTTGGGCCCTAAACAATGGAAAGCCAATGAAAACAAATAGTACTCGAGTAACTGCATGGATATAGTCTCGGTCTTGGAACAAATCAGCAGTTCCTTTGTGCCCTTTCCCAAAGTGTTTCCGACTTGCGGTTCGAAAATAAAAGGCTGAAGAGCGACGGGCGCCGCCATTTTGAAAGGTGTCTGGACGGGAGGTCGCCGTTCATTTCGTTATACTTAAACGGCGTTCATTTCGTCACAACGTATTCGACACATTCATGCTTGTCACACTGTAAACGACACACCGTGTTCGTCACATTCATTTCGTCACAACGCATTCGACACATTCATTTCGTCACACACAGTTCGTCACAACGCGTTCGCCACATCCATGCTCGTCACAATCATTCCGTCTCACGCAGACTCCGCCCAATTTGCTGCGGCGAAATGAACGTGACGAACGCAGCGTGACGTTTACAGTACTGTGACAGAACGAACGTGTCCGCTTCACTGCGACCGATATAGTGTTGGGGGGGGGGGGGGGGGCGAGCATGTGACGAAATGAACTGCGACCTCCCGTATTAGCCCAGTCAAATTAGACACAAAAACACCAATCGAGAGAAAAAAATCCCGGAGTTTTGAAAATTGGTAGGGGTGTTCCTTGTTACATGACTTTCAAGAAAATAAAAAGTCGTGGTGGGTGGCGGGTGAGCTCGAGGGGGGAGGTGCCCTTAAAGGTGTCTGTTTTTAATTTGTCGCTCATATCTCATAAACTATCGCTCATAGCGAAACAATGCATGACAGACAAATTGAAGCTACACAAATGTTTCTATGCTACTTTTGCATAGACCCAATAGCGTCGGAACTACAGGACTGAGAAGATACAGTATTTCCAAAAATTACGGTGTATTCACATTTTATTGTTATAGTACTTCTGGGTGTTCGATATTGACATTAACAGAGAATGCAAATTGTGCATTTTTCCATTGATTATTTATTCAGGACTCGTATATGTTCCTAATAAAGATGTGGGGAGCATGAATTATGGATGTCACATTTTTATTTGGGTGCTACTTAAAAATCTAAGCCTTTGGGGACATGGGTTTACAGGAACTTTGTCTTGGTTTCATGCATGTAGTAAGCCCCGTAGGTTTGTACGCATAATTTTGTTACACTCTGTAGTTACACATATACGTACATATAGTAAGTTATAGTGTATTAAAAGTCAAAATCTCGCCAAAATAGATTCATTTTTACAAGCATACATTTTACAGGGTGATACATGAATGTTTTTCCACCCTCACAACTTTGCAGGAGTAAGTGAAATACATGAAACAACACATGCATCCTATGTATGAAAATGGGGGCAGTCCGTGTACGAGGTGAGTTAGAAAAGTAATGAGACTGGCAATACTGTGGGTGATCTGGCAACGCCATGTTGTTCTACTTGTGCAGACCTACTATGTGTTCATCCCTTCCAGATGCTCAGTCCGAGTTTCAGCTCCATGCAGCCATTGCGTGATTTTTGAGAGCTCTTTAAGTGAGTTTGAGTTTTGTGAAACAAAATTTGAATTTCGTGTGTAAAAAATTGCCTCTATGTAATAGCTATAATTCTCTGCTAGGGGTTGTTGGATATTTACCAAATCTTAACCGTAGGAAGGTCAACTTTTATACTCCAGATTCCAGTGCTCAGTTAGTCCTCGACCCTCATATAGGGGTCTCAAAAAAATTCGTCCCGATAGCAACACTTTCACTTTGCAAATATTTGGCACATTAAAATATATAATAATAGGCAAAATAGCTGCATGGATTTATAGATTCGACCACGCACAACTCGAATCTGTTGTCAAAATATTTTTAGCTAGATGGGTTTTTGAGTTATTCGTGAAAAACCGCTTTTTACCTAAAACACAAAAAATATCGAACGGCACTGTATGGATAACATTGGGGGCAAGTCAATGGTCAAGCTGTCAAAATTTGGTCCAAATCGGACAACCCAAACGTGTCCAAAAAAATTAAAAACCGGTCTCACGACTTTTGATAAACGACTGTACGTATACAGAGTGTAACAAAATTATGCGTACAAACCTACGGGGCTTACTACATGCATGAAACCAAGACAAAGTTCCTGTAAACCCATGTCCCCAAAGGCTTAGATTTTTAAGTAGCACCCAAATAAAAATGTGACATCCATAATTCATGCTCCCCACATCTTTATTAGGAACATATACGAGTCCTGAATAAATAATCAATGGAAAAATGCACAATTTGCATTCTCTGTTAATGTCAATATCGAACACCCAGAAGTACTATAACAATAAAATGTGAATACACCGTAATTTTTGGAAATACTGTATCTTCTCAGTCCTGCAGTTCCGAAGCTATTGGGTCTATGCAAAAGTAGCATAGAAACATTTGTGTAGCTTCAATTTGTCTGTCATGCATTGTTTCGCTATGAGCGATAGTTTATGAGATATGAGCGACAAATTAAAAACAGACACCTTTAAGGGCACCTCCCCCCTCGAGCTCACCCGCCACCCACCAGGACTTTTTATTTTCTTGAAAGTCATGTAACAAGGAACACCCCTACCAATTTTCAAAACTCCGGGATTTTTTTCTCTCGATTTGTCTAATTTGACTGGGCTATATAGGGGAACCGTTTGGAAAACTCGCTTTCCGCCACGTGCTGGCGCAATCGGCTCGCCATACTCCAAACTCCCCGGATGTAAAAACCGAGCCCGCCTTATTTTGAATGCGGCGTATCGATTACGTATCGATTAAGAACATAAACGCATTACGCACTCGCATGTTTGCATGCTCATTCATTATTGAAATCGGCGCAGAAAGACAAAGCACTTATTACCTTCGTTTATTAATCATACATATATCATAAGGTGTTTAAATCGATACAAAACGGTCTCCTCGCAATTCAGTCGTCGCTGAGTAGGTCTTCGTCCAAATTAAGGTCCTGCACCGGGAGAACGAAACGAAACAGAGTTTATTTTGAAGGATGAAAACAGGCTAGCTTGTAGTTTTCTATTCCTAGGGTGTAAATTAATGGCAGAACACGTGTGCGGTGCCCTAAAAAACAACACCCGTCCGTGGTGGGACCTCCATTTCGTTTCAAAATACAAACAGTTTTCCATCCATTTGCATCGGCACCTCGAAATCAATCCGCTCGGTAAGGGGCGTGGCTCCAACACCACGCTTACCCCGACACAAACCGCAAA
This sequence comes from Glomeris maerens, assembly GCA_023279145.1. NCBI lineage: Eukaryota > Metazoa > Arthropoda > Diplopoda > Glomerida > Glomeridae > Glomeris > Glomeris maerens. The sequence goes on along the minus strand of WWPM01024829.1, from coordinate 2,545 downwards.
GCGCCCTATGTAGTCACAAACGACCAGGACCATATTGGGCCCGAAATTCATTTTTATCCTTTCATTTCTCCAAGTGCAACACGTGAAAGTGGGCGTGGCTCGTAGACCACGCCTACCCCGGCACAAACTGCATAGTAATGTACAGCGTAGTACGCAGGGCGTTCGAAGAAACAGAGGAATGACGGCGGGCTGGTGACGTCACAGTTCTGACAATGTAAGCCACGCCCACACGCACCTAATGGCTATAAATTTGCCGGTAAACACCCCCCATCAACAAATTAGAGACTTGCCGCAGCTGCCCCTCTGCGCATCTCCACATTTCATCTTCCTTGCACCGTAACAACTAGTATACAGCGGTGTAAAGAAAAAAAGGTGTAAAGCGCCGCCCCTCCCCCAGCACACACAAAAAAACGCCTTTGAGGTGTAATTAGTTTACACCTTTCAGAAGCTTTTTGGAAAAATCAAAAGGAGTTTCAAAGGGTGTAGCGACCCAACATTCAAAACACCCTTCGATTCAAGAAAACGGTTTCTACACCGCCGTTAAAAGGAGTATTCATTTGGGGCGATTGGTTTCTCAACTTGAGAATCACGGGGGTGTAAAAAGGGTGTGGTGCCCCGACATGAAACGCACGTCTTACGGTGTTAGTAAACACCTTTAGGTGCCAAAAACGTGTTTTTTCTTTACGCAATTTGCGGCTTATCCTCAATGTAATCGTCGTAAAAAAAAGGGGTGTAATTTAGTCGAATTACACGGGGAAAATAAATCGAGGTTTATAGGCTTATTTCGTCAAACCCTCGTCCCTCTCTAATTTAGCCCTAAAATGATAATATTCGGCCGAATAGCCGAATGATCGATCGCCTTGTACACAGATTGATGCCCAATTATCGGGTTTCTTCCCTCAAATTTGGGCGAAATTGTCCGTCCCCCCCCCCCCACCACCAACTCGGAATGATGCGAAACGACCGTTACGAGATTCGGTCGCCATTTTCGAACGTTTTCAAATTTTCAAAAGAGAGAAAAAAAAAACGTTCGAAATTCGTCTGCTCCGAGGCAGGCTTAGCACCGACCGTTTCAATAAACCTGTAATAATCGGCTAAATAGAAGATTAAAATCGATTACCTTACACGGCGATTGATGCCCAATTAGTATCGGGTTTCTTCCCCCAAATCTATAGCGAAATTGCCCGTTTTTTCCCCTGCCAACGACCGTTACGAGATTCGGTCGCCATTTTCGAACGTTTTCAAAAAGGAAAAGACGCGACTTCTCCCAATTCTGGCAATAAAACTATAGTTTTTGACTATAGAAACAAGTTGCTTTTGCGCAATTAAAAGCAAATTTCTTTTGTATTATTACTACACAAGGGAAACGTAGTCGACGCCGATTGGTCTTTGGGTCGCGCCACCTGGTGACGTGTCAGGGCAAAGTCGCAAGGCCCATTTATAGCTTCTCGGACTTCACATAATCGATAATGAATACCCTTTTGTAACTGAAGTTTTTACGGCTCTTCAAAATCATTAGCAACTTTTGACGAAAAAGCGGGAGGCATTTTTGGGGGCAAAAAGGGAAAAAGGATGCAGCTGTTTTTGGATCATTTAGTACATATGTCGACGGTGTTATAAATGGGAAGGGAAAAGCAAAATGGCGGACAAACAGGAAGGACCGGATTGCGTTTCAGAAAATTTCGGGGTTCGGCTTATCGAGGTCCGGGCGCCCAAAAGTCTGCCCCCAAAATGCTGGTCAAAAAGTCATAACTGCTACGCCAATGTCGTAAATTCAAAGTGTAAATGTATATAGTATACAAACACTGTTGAGGTTTGGCTTTGTCAAAACTCGCAGTTGCCACTTGTCAAACAGCCCGAGAGTAGAAGAATCACACACACCTCAAGACTCGCTGACTGTTTAGTGTCACAACAAAACAAGAGCAACTCGCACAAACGCCCTTTCCCGATACCGGTGCAACTCGTACCGATCGGTCTTTCGTAGGGATAGTCCAACTCGTACGCCATTATATTTGTTTGGGAATGGGCGTGGCATGCGGACTTGCCGATTGGTCACACGATCAAGTGGGCGGTCCTGATCTCGGATGAAACTAGCCCATTTTGGCTTAACCGATCGAAGCACTCAAATCCCGCACTTGGACCGATTAAAGCAGTAATTAAAGGAAAGATATTTCATGGGACAGTTCATAACAAAAGTCAGAATGAAGGACAATTCGTACCAGGGGCGACTGGTACCATGGTCAAATAGCACCAGGGGCAACTAGTACCACGAATAACTCGTACAATGGTCAACTAGTACCAGGAATAACTCGTTCAATGGTCAACTGGTACCACGAATAACTCGTACAATGGTCAACTAGTACCAGGGGCAACTAGTTCCACGGATTACTCGCACCATGGTCAAATGGCACAAGGGGGCAACTGGTACCAGGAATAACTCGTACCAGGGGCAACTGGTACCAGGGGCAACTAGTTCCACGGATTACTCGTACCATGGGCAAATGGCACAAGGGGGCAACTGGTACCAGGAATAACTCGTACCAGG
>WWPM01024817.1:0-12938 GCA_023279145.1 Glomeris maerens | reverse complement strand
TTCGGGCAAAACACTTCGGATTTAGGATACACATAAAATTACAAAAATAACACGACCGCTCCCTCGTTGTTGGGCTCAACGCACGCATGATCGGTTCGCAACGGTTTACGAATCCTTCATTTGTTTTCCGCTAACAAACTTGGTAATACTTAAACTGGCCAATTCCCGATAGCAGGCCGAGTCGCAGAAACATTGCCTTTTATTTACCGATTCCCGAACCCTCACGTGCCGCGGACGACGCGTGACCTACGGCAGTCCGGCATGGCTCCGCATGCAACACATAACCGCGCCTTTACAGCTGTGATGTACGTCGAGTCGTTAAACTGACAACAATTCCGGGAAACCAAACCTTCACAGATTAAACTAACGTTAGCAGCGGCGCTCTAACGGTGGCCAAGGCACCAAACCTAACCGCAATCGCTAAACCCGTCCCGGAAACCTAAACCTTACCCCAAATGCGAAACCTCACCGGAAGTGCAAAAACCTTACCGGAATTGCAAAAAAATAGCCTGAGGTACGAACCCTGACCGGAAGTGCTGAACCTAACCGAGGTTGCTAAACAAAACCGCGGTTATTAAGCCCAAGCGGAATAACGGGACGTGCACAGGATTGTTAAACCTACCCAGGATTACGAAACCTGAAAAGGAAACACCTAAACCTGAACAGAATTGCGGCGAGACACCCGGTAATAAGTTGGAAGGACATCGCAGTACGTATTCGAAATGCTGGGATTGCTGTGGTGCATTATTTACAAACTTGAATGGCGTGAATTGGCCAGTTCAGTTAAGTCGAGCGCACTGCAACTGGAAATCTTTTGAAAGTAATAACACATGCTTAAACAGGTGCACGGTGGACGTACATTCCATTAAATACATGGAAATATGAAATTCATGAATTGATATGCATAAATTAAAACATGTATGCGCGTAAATGAAATATCAATGCGTAAATAAGTATTTGCGTATCTAAATCAGTTAAATACATGGCTAAATATATACATATATACAGAAACAGCATATAAATAAGTATACTAATGTAGCGACGACGAAAGGTAACAATAACTGAATGAGAACATGAATAAATAATAACTTACAGAATTAAAAAATGTGGGATGAAAGAAAAAAAATAAAAATATGCAAAAAAATTAAAAGAAATTAATAAAAAGGGCAAAAAAGTAAAAAAGGCAAAAATAAAAAAAAAGAAAAACTTAAAATATGAAAAAAAAGTAAAAAAATTTAACAATAAAAGGTGAAGATTGTTAAGGAGTTTGAAAGTGGACAGAGTCAAGCAGATGTTTTAAAGAAGCTTGGAATCCAAAAATCAACAATTTCCTCAATATGGAAAGAGAAAGCATCCAAAAGGCATTTGAAGAAAATGGACCCAATTCAAAACAAATGCATAACCCAAACAGAGATGTAGATGACGCTCTTCTGAAATGGTTTAAAGTGCAAAGATGTGCAAACACTCCAATTTCTGGATCACTGCTCCAAGTAATGAGTAGTAGTATAGGAAGGTGACATGGCGTAAAATGACCTTCAAACGTCATTTGACCTTGAAAATGCCACCTGGCGATCATGTGACTTCCACCCCCTTTCCCCACCCACTTTGTTGAAGTCATCACCCCTCTCGGCATAAACCGACCAATAGGAACGCTGCAAACGCTAAACCAAATTAGGCCACGCCTTCTTTCATCGGGCTGAAAATCAAATTTTGGGTTACTTCTCTCCTTCATGAAGGAAATATGACCTCGAATGACCTTGACTGGTGTTTCCCTTGATTACATAACTCTTTTAATTAACTGCGTGGCACGGAAACCCCACCCCCTTGATTCCAAACTCGGAATCTGATGCGGAATCTCTGGCATGGAACCCCTGTCACGGAATCCTGGCACGTGCGCCATCTTGGATTACTGACATATGTGTCATAGGGTTACTATCTTGCATTTCTAACAGGGATGCAATCTTGGAATTGTATCATTAGTTACCATCTTGGATTTCTATAATTAGACACCATATGGGATTTCAACAACCATAATTTTGGAAAGTGGATGTCTGAACAATTGTTGCCAATGCTCCGACCAGGTACAGTAGTTGTTACGGACAACGCCTCTTACCATTCAAAAAAAAGTAATACCTGCCCCAAGAAACATTGGAGAAAACAAGCTATTGAAGACTGGCTTGATAAACATGGCATGTCACATCTGCCAAAGGAAACAGTACTAAAAGAACAACTACTTCAGATTGCAGCCGAAAGTGCAGTAACAGAAACATTTGCTATAGAGGACCTGGGAGAAAGCCACAGCTGCAAAATACTGAGACTGCCCCCTTATCATTGCCAGTTAAATCCCATAGAAATGGCAGGTAAAAGATTAAACAAACTATTCGTTGGCACACTAATACAATGGGCGCTGTAGAAGAATAGCTTCTGCTGTGCTATGAAGCATTTAATGAAGTGTCCCAGGATGATTGGAAACATTATATGTCTCACGTCAAAGAGGAGGAACCGATTTTTAAAGTTGGCCAAATACGGTATGAGAATGAAGTGGAACCATTTCTAATTTCAACACATGGCTCAAGTGACAGTGAATCTGATGAGTGTTTCTGATGATGAGTAGAAATTATTAATGAAGGTATGAAAATTGTATGCCAATGGTATTAAAATAGGTGCAACAGTTTTACATTAAATTGTTTTCAAATGTTCATTTTGGTAAATTCTCTGAGTAAAATTTCACTGTACCCATTTTATTCTCTATTTGAACTTTCCCAATGACATTCATATATGGGAGGCATGTTTTACTCGGAAATGACACAGGAAGCCACTTTCAAAATTTCGTACACAGGTAACCGTTCTGAAATACTCAACGATCTCTTGGTTTTCCCATTGTTCGGAATGTGTTCAGAAAGGAAAAATTTGGATCAGCGAAATTGGAGTTCCCCACCCTCCCCTACCTAGTTATAATTGCATTACAATGAAGTATGAAAATAATTCTAAGAATTGCATTTGATACACAAGTTTTGAACTTCTGTAAATCTTTTCAAAATATATTTTAATCTTTCCATATGTCAACCGTTTCAAATATGGTGATGGATTATGCCATAAAACTACAAAGCATTGATTCCAAACATTTGCCAAATTTATATTAAGTTTGCCTGCATTGCTTTAACTGAATATCAAATCATTTTAGGAAGAATTGAGAGCTGATTAGCACTTTCAGGGTTTTTTCCAGCTGCTTGGTAATTGTCCCCAAGCTGTTGCTCCAACATGACTTTTTTTTTACAAAGTAGCATCATTGTTTCTGGATGTGCACTGCTTCTATGGCAATTTCACAGATGGTTGCTGAATGCCCACTTACATTATTGAGTGTGGACAGGTTGCCTCATCATAGGATTGAAAGCGTGAGTGACCATTTCATGAAATCAGTTCGTGCTTTTTACAGTACAATGTGACGAACTCAGATGTTCATTAACCTTCTACTTGATATTGCTCACAACACAGCCATCACAGAGTTACATCCTTACTGGATCTTGATGACTAATGCTGTTACAGTCCAATTTGCATAACCACAAAACAATGTTCATGTTCTTCATACACACGATGAACATTGACCACACAATGGTTGCTCATTGTAGCAGTGTCACTGGCCCATTCCATTGCCAATCACAGGAGGATTCATGTAATTCAGACCAGGCTCTTTTCGGTAAATTATCCTCTTGAATCATATTGCCACTATTGGTTACTGTCCGTTTAGCTTTTATCCGTCTTCATGGCACTGTGTTTGTTTCTTTTAGAACGCATGTTATGTTGACCATACAACATTGAACTTTTGGATTTTCCTTTCACTAACTTTTTTGGATGTATTAACCTTCTGCCAAATGGATTTCTGGGAATCCTATTGTGCATTTCTATCCCTTTTATTTGAAAAATTCAATCTTGGATTGGCACTATTCCAAATTCTGTGGAATATTCATATTTTTGGGTTTGCTGCCCTTTGGTTCGCTGGCTTACCCCTTTAATATTGTGGTATCCTGTTGTAAGAGCCAATGTTTGCTAGCAGTTCCTTTGCATAATTTCCTGTTGGAATGAGGTTCCAGTTCTCCATTTCAAAAGGTGTTCTGCCTGCAACAATCCAGGAGCAGTTCAGTTGTGCGCACTATGCTACAAGTTCCAGCACTTGAATAGTGCAGTCATCGTCGCTTTTCTGGAACTTGTGCGTTAATTGAAGTTTCTATAAGTTCCCACAGTTGAACAGTGTTAACAATTGGAGCCAAAATCATAACTCTTTTGAAACTCTCACAATCCTTGCAAGTGTAGCAGCTGAACAAGCCACTCTTCAGTCAGTATGTTTTGATATTCAGAATTGCAGCAGAAAACAGTTTTTTTTTTTTACAAAATTTTAGGATTTAAACATCTCAAGTCTTGTAACAAATGTGCAGGTTTTTGTTTGCAAATATGCAAACTACAGTACTAAAGTTGTTTTAATTAAGATTTGAATAAACAGATTTTATGGCATAATTCTTCAAAGAAAACATGGATAACTTTCAGGTTTTAAACTATAGTGCATGTACGAGGCATGTCCACAAAGTAGGAGTACTGTTGCCTTCTTGTGCTGGGAAAATTTTTTAACAGAAATTTGGCAACGCTAATCTGTAGGTTTGGTTCTCCTGATCACAACGAGCACAGGTGGTCCTCATTAGTACCAAAAGTGCCCTTGTAGTGACCTTCGGTGTAAAGTATGTCGAAAAAAAATCCCGCCGAATGTGAAGCGCGCGGTGGCATCAGGTTCTTTATTGCGGCAGGGAAAACACCAACTGCAAATTTTGGGGGATATGGATGGGACATTTTAAACCGCCCCGCATATTCTCCTGACTTGGGGCCTTCGGACTTTCATCTGTTCACCTCCCTGAAGACTCATGTTAGTGGGAAAAGAATTGAAACTGACGAGGAGGCGAGAAAGAGGCCCTGAACTGGAAAAAGGGGATGGCGGGAGAATTCTTTGAGGAGGGCATAAAAAAGCTTGTGACACGGGTCAAAACCTGCATAGAACGGAATGACAACTATGCGGAAAAATAGCTCACATACACACCAACAAAATCCGGTAATTGTATTTTGAAAAAATTCTCGTAAAAAAATATAAAAATCGAGTATTCTTACTTTGTGGACATGCCTCGTACATAAAACCTCGTTTTGAGTTTGGATATAATGAACTCCTGGTTATTGCTGCATGTAACAAATTTTTAATTTCATATTTCCAGAACCCACCGAAAAAATCTGACAACAGAAATTTGTTATTAGATATACTTAAATTTGAATTGTCTGTGATGACTGTTCGGTTATATCAAATTCATATGCTAGACTAGAAATTTGTTGGAATGAGTTTGAACTGTAATTGGTTAGATAAAAAAATTTTATGCAATTCTAACAATTACTTTCATTTTAATTCGTAATGATATAATAATAGTTGGGACTTGCACATGAAATAAATAATTTGTTTATTAGTTTTTGGCAATATTTAAAGAATGCAAAAACAAACAAAATTCTTTCATTTGGAGTGGAGGGGGTTCCTTCTAAAGATTTTGCCCTGGGTGCATATTTCCTTCAGATGCGGCCATGCTGTAATTTTTAAATTATGCCGATTCTTAATTGCAAATGCAGACGTTTCTGGAAAGGGTGGGGCAGCTGTGTGGTAGACTCCCTAACGGGTTTTCCAAAAGCATAGCTGGGAAGTTAGGCAGATTGCAGAGGTGCTATATTTATGGTACTTGATTGCAAACTTCTCGGATATGTAGGTTATGGAGGGAACAGATTGCAGAAGTTAGCATCCTCTTCGTTAATTCAATAGGCCTTGACACAGGCATGAGAAATTGCGCAGAATAAGGAGGGGATCGCGATTACACAGGGGCCAGATGTAAGAGAGCTTCAAGAGTATATTTGCAGGAGATAAAGTCTGGCTGGATAAAGTCTTATGAATCCAGGCATAGCACGATTTTTATTTTTTAAAAATAAATATGTTTTCCAGATTCGGAATGTATCAGTATTTGATTTAAGCCTGAATTGCTACAGGCATTATCTTTTTTACAGAGAATGCAAAAAAATTGAAATTATTTGTTTGTGTTTTTTTGCACCACTGGATTAGCAGATGCCCATTTTTGTCCTTCATTAAAAGCCAAGAATCTTGGAATGATGTTTTTCCAGGTGGCATGATTAAGAAGTTGGTATTATAACCAATCCTAGTAGTAATGAAACACTGACTTGTGTCCTTGTTGTTGCCTTTTATACAAGATTTAAGTTCTTGGGGCCATTTCAATTGGTTCTTAATAATTTTTGTCAAACTGGAACATCTTGCAGTATTCCAATTCCAATTTACTTGGCCCCCCATAAAGACTTGCTATATCATACAATTGTTTGATAAATGTAGATTTCTGAGAAAAAAACATTAGCTTTAAGCTGAGAACAGCTGAAATATCATAAATATAGGAAAATATAGGAAGTTTCGTAAAAATATAGGAAAAAATAGGAATCCTCAGAAATATAGGAAAATATAGGAAATATAGGAATACTCGACAGCCTGATTTGGTCATCACATTTGGTGGATTTGGTTTGTTGAATTGCTCTCTGCGAGTTGCGTTTTGAATACTTTTGTGTTTTATACAATTAAAATAAATTACATTGAATATAAAATGTGGTTCTAATATAAGTCATTACCTTTTTAATCTGGCTAAATTCGGTGGTTTGATCGATTTACTCGCTACAGGGTGGATGGTAGGTTTGAAGCTGGGATGCCCTGTTACCTTTGATTTCTCATTGTTGACAAAATGATCGCTGCAAATGTACAAGTTTTCAGTAGGCTTCCAGTCTTTCTTGCCACTGAAATAAAGAAATATTAAAATATTTAGACAGCAATTTAAAAATACATACTTACTGTTTATGTGAGACGAAGCTAGTCCAAATTTTGCAGCGTTCCTTATCCTCATCTCAATTCATCCAAGGGAAAGAAAAAAACGAATTTTGGGAAATTTTCCTTTGCAATTTTTAAGTATTTGTACACCCATACACTACACAGTTAGTATTTGACATACTTGTATTATCACAAACAGATGAGATACACAAATAAAATGCACACCATCAAATTAAAAGTTAACATGCACTGCTGCACATATGCAGCCAATCACTCACAACAAATGTTGTTTTGCCGTCTCCCCGTAACGCTCGGGGGCGCCACATGTCGCTGTCGGCCGTCCCTATTGACTACCTAAGTTTCTAAACTACTGTCATCTTGGAAATACATTGTTAAAAAGTGGCCTGCATCATTATTTTCAGTGGTTGTAACTGCTGCTGCTTAGGAGTAGCATGAGGAATAAAGTTTTAAACAATTGTATTGCGATGAATGCTTACACATTTACAATGGGTATTTGCAATGCACATACCATGCCTTTAGGCTCTAGCACCACAGGTGGCTGCTGGCTGCTGTCCACACTAATATCTATCTGACTGATTACATAGAAATTATGTAACCAGTTAGAGACGTATATGTCAGCGTTGTAACGGCTTGGTACTGCCAGTGCCGTTCGGGAGCAAGAGTCGTGGGTTGTTGCCCACGTCGCATCGTTTATGTGGTATCTAGGCTTCACCAGACATACTGAATTTTGCGGATCTGCCTTCGGCATGGAAGGCCATTTATGCGATGAGGCATTGGTTGACGGAGACAGCGACTGGGAAGATAATACCGATGATTAATGGCTGGCTATAACGTATTTAATGGAATTACACCCATATTACTTTATTGCTTGTGTAATGGAAGTTTGACTATTTTTTGAGGACTATGTTGAGTAAAATAGCACCACTTTCAGGGGTGGCATATATAAATGTGTGTACAATTCTAGAGCCTACTCACTTTCCCAATTTACTGAACCTATATCTATCTCAAAATGCACAATAAACTAGCACCATATACACTATGTTAAGAGACTGTGTTGTGGTCTAATTCTACGCAACTTTCACATCTGTATTTGACAACGAGACCATTGTAGTGTGAAAACCATTTTGAAAAATGTTTTCACTTATACTTTCAGGAGTAATTCCTGAAGTTTTCAATGTTAAGCTAAAAGCAGGAGGGCGTTAACAATCGAGGTAAATGTATGTGCGTAGAACATAATTGACAGCTGACGAGAGGCTATTTTTCGAACTAAAATGCCTATTACATAATTACTATGCAAAACTTAGTACTGAGAGCAAGGGAGTGTATAGATCTTTGGTTTGCCAAACAAGACGCGATAGAAGGCACACGCGCCCAGAATGTGCGCGCCACGCTCGATTTCCCGTTTGCACAACGTGTGAAACGGCGCTGCTACGGAATACGATATTAGTGAGTTAGAGCTTTTGCAGTAAGCGCGAGTGAAGTGCGTGTGAGTTAGCGTGAGCGTGAATTTCACGGGAGCTTCAACAGATGCTCCGCCCAGTTCTGTGTGGCCACGCCTATTGCACCTGTACACTGCGTTTACGGTGTCGCTAGTTAGAGCGCCAACGACCGCAGGGTAGGTGTACGTGTAGCTCCTCCCCTTTTTCATGAAATTTACATCTCGCGCGCCCGTAGGAGCAAAATCTGGTGTGAGTATCCCGTTTCTACGGAGCCTCACCGCAACATGTTGCGTACTTTTACGCTATTCTGACGCTAAAGGCTGACGCGCTCTAACTGCGAGGACGAAGCGGTCGAGTGGCCGTACAATTTACCCTTACGCTCACGGCCACACTCACACGGGGGAAAGCTCTAACTCCCTATTAGGTATGGTGTGGTTAACGACCTTGGCCGGCGTCCCGAGTTTCGAAATGGACGGTGCGCGGTCGTTTAATAACAACTACCGCCCCGTTGTTAAGGACCCCGCGAACACGTAGTGCTTGGCGACAGCGTTGATCGCCCCCAAACGTGCAGAAGAATATCACATTGTTCTGCATAATTGTTTTTCATAAATATTATTGCTGTTCCACATAAGTATGGAATTATTGTGCAAATAAAGCGTAAGTTGGCGAAAGTGAATATCATTTTATTTCCAATTCAATCAGCCCACAACAAAATTATTTCTTCTTTAATTTTCAAACCCATCTAATTCGGGCGTTTTCAATTTGTAAGGAGAACGACCTATAGTCCGTTTTGCGCAACAACACAAAGCGTGCAAATGTTAAACCTTCTCAGGCGACAGGCCAATGCAGTACAGAAGGGAAAAGGGCCCGTTGCTGCAGTTTTATTTACCATTTGTTTGACATTTACTTGTATACACATTAGTTTGCAAAATCATGGTCGTAAATCGGCCGAAAATAGAAGGGTGTGTGAGAAATAGGGAAATACTCTAACAGACTTCAACATTTAAGTCGAATTCAAAGATACCCCATCACCCAAACCTTGGTTCAATGGCACAATACTTTTTCGTGCACATTATAAAGACAGAAACATGTGTGATGTCATTATAATATAAGCACGATAAAGTATGTATTGTGCCACTGAACCAATGTTTGGGTGATTGGATAGCTTTCTGAGTTTGACTTAATGAAATCAATCTTGGAATTTACACTGAATTCTAGGCACTAGTTTTAAAAGGGTAGTGATCAAAATGAGCACCACCAGCGGACATGGAGTTGACAATATTGCGCAGCATTTGCGGGTCCATATTTTTCCCACTCCTCTTTAATTTCCACTTTTAATTCTTCAAAGTTTTTTGGTTGTTTCTTCTCCACTTGCAACTTAATGATAGACCACAAATTTCGTATCATATTTAAATCTGGGCTGTGCGCAGGCCACTCGATTACGGAATCACAGCAGTGATTCCGTAAACCTAGCTAGTAAAGGTGTTTTACAGAGTTCATTTCAACTTGGTGCTGGTCATGTTTGTGATGATGATGATGACGACGACTTTGTTGACGCATATCCTCAAAAATCGGTTAATTATTCAATGAAATTATATGATTTCGCTGAGGAAATGTCTGAAAAGTTGAGTTTGTTTCCTGACATCTTTCAGCCTGCTCTCAAGAAGTTCTTTGAAAACTATAAAAAGTTAACCACTGATGCCACAAGATCTTTAGCAGTCGCCGCGATTGCTTCCAGCTATGACATGCGACCTACTTCTAAAAAAAATAACTGTTCAGCCGACATCTACAGCTAGACACAAGTCTTCAGGAGGAGGTAGAAGGGCTCTCGTTTCCTGAAAACGTCCTCTGGGCTACGAATCTTTAGCGGGATCAGACCACTATCATGTGGTACAAAAAAAACACCTTCGCCCTATACCCTTGTCATCACAGAAATTTCCGCCTAACAAGAGAAATGTTATGCCCCATAGAATTTGCCACGCAATGTCATTTAGCGGCTATCCACAAAATAATATACTGAACTTGTGTAATAATATGAGGGCGAATAAAATGATAGCAGGCAAATGAGTTTTTTCTTGAGTGAACCTAGAGCGGTGGATAAGCCTGTTTGCATGCGACTCGCCTTCAAACATGGGTTTGCATTATACAGGGTTTCCCATAAATACGTTGTCAGTTGCAACAGAATCAAAATTGGAATGCTTCCGTTCATTATTGAGATAACCATTGAAGTGCGTTGTTTGTTATGGATCGGGGGCCACGTATAGCATGCAAACGTTGTGACCTTGAAAACAATATTTTCAATGTCATTCAAAAAATGTCTATTAAGCCATTTAGTTTGAGCCGTAGCTTCAATTTGAAAATTGTAATGGCCTCTCCGGGCACTTGGAACAACTTCCGCCGACTGCAACAGAAGAAAATTATCCTATTCGGTCAGATCCAGTTTTTATTACTATGTCGAAGATTTCGGATTATACCTAATTTTATTCGCACTTGTATGAATTTTAAGAAACCATCTTCGGCAAATTTTGAAACGAAATGCCTGTTATTGCGTTTGAATTTGGAAATCAAGTGTGCTTTTGAAAAAATGAACCAGTTGGAAATCGCTTGCTACAAGTCATATTGTCATTGGGCCCAAATTTTGCAACCAGTAGATTTAGATGCTAGGATGCATACATTATTTAGAACCACTGAAAATATCTTTCGAGCACAACAAACTAGACTCCAATTAAAATTGCGTAAATTAAGTTTTGACCAAAAGATTCAAAACAATCAGGTTTATAATGTCGTCGACAAGAGAGGTTCCCACAGGGAAACTATAAATTTTGCTAATAAATTTCCTTTTGTGCTTAATGTCACTGATCAACCCATTGGTTTAGATATTTTAGAACTGTTGAATAAGGGGAAAAAAATTAATATCCCAGGTCCGATTAGTATGAGAGAGAATATTCAAAGTCTTGATTATGCCTTGAAAATGACTAAAATGCCAACTTTGGAAAAAGTGGCTTTGGCAGAAAAAAAAGGAAATCTAACTGGAACTTGATTAGACGACAGCTGAATGGCTGCATTGTACTGGATCTGGCTGTAATGATTATTTTTGGATGTTGAGTCGGCGTGGAGATTTTGACCTGATGATGGCTCTGTGAATTGAGTCGAAACTAGTCGTCTTGAAATAAACACGTGTTGTGTTTTTATTTGTGGGAAAAGGATTTTTATCGTCGCTCTCTGTATTGTCAAATTAGTCTAATTGAGCAAAGTTTATGTCCGATTGGGTGATGCTTGAATTTATGAATGACATTGAAAATGGTGTTCAAGGTCACAAATTTTGCATGCTGTACATGGCCCACGATCATAACACACTTCAAAGGTTATCTCAGGAATGAAAGGAAGTATTCCAATTTTGATGCTGTGGCAACACCGGAGCGCATTTATGGGACACTCTGCAATATTCAGCCAATTTCACATATAATACGCCAATTGGCATTGTCTTTTGAAATTACAAATGTATAGAGATATCAATATACTTTTATGTAAAAATATGTGACTTACAAAATTAAATATTTTTGGAATACAAATTTTATATTTGGTCTGGTCGTCCACTGTATTCAGATGAAAACCTACTTCCGTATTGCTACCGATACTAATTATGCTAATTAATTCTTTAAGCAATGCAGAAACTCTAATCACGCATCATCATTGATGACCAGGATTTTCTGATTGGCTTGTATAATTTTAATTAGCATAATTGGTTTTGGTAGTGTAATGCCGAGTGCAGGTTGTCTAAAATATTGTAAGCAGACACTTTTTTGCCTGCATGACTCGTGTTTTCAACCTCACTCTCTGCATGAGTCATCGCCCGATGAGTCATGTGTTTTCAACCCCTCTCTGCATGAGTCATCGCCTGATGACTCATGTGTTTTCAACCACTCTCCATGAGTCATCATCATCCTCAACTAGAACTCCAACCGAACCCCGTGACTCATAGGCTGCAACCGAACCCTGCCCCTCATCAGCTTCAACCGAACTCCAACTCCTACCGAACTCTCCTTAGGAGTCATCAGCTGCAACCGAACTCCAACTCGTTCCGAACACTCCTTATGAGTCATCGACTGCAATGAAAATGAGTATCAAAAGGGGAAACGCAACAGAGAAAGCACCAAAAGCAGAGGAGTCAAGAGAAGAGCAACAGAATTTAACCGTTTTGTTCCTTGTAATTTCCAGTGTACCAGTTGAAATAAAAGGGATATTGTTGACCAGATCAGAAGATTGAACATTTTTGTGATGCCGACCACAACAAATTGGTGACCCGGACGTGATCTGGTCCTCAGCATCCTGGCTGACCAGCAAAATCAACAAATTCGATAAACACGAGCCCATCCCCAGATATTCAACGGGGAGCTGCCACCGGCACATCGTATTACTGCACCTCGAGTACAGCTACCGAATACCATCAACATGACTGCCGTTAGTGAGCCTGGGGAACTGAACTTCTCCAATGACTCTCCGGCACAAACTGGTGCAACACAAAACTTGAACATTAAACTCCCTGAGCACATCGTGGGTAACGTAGCACAGTGGCTCACAAT
>WWPM01024810.1:0-10119 GCA_023279145.1 Glomeris maerens | reverse complement strand
TTTAGGTGACAAATCTTTATCAGTTGCTTTCTTTGTTGGCTTTTTATCTTTTATCGTTTCGTTAGCCATATATGATTTCCTAATTATAGAGCCCAACAATTATAATATTCATATGAAGAAAGTCAAAGATTCAGGGCAAAAAGAAATAGCCATTATTGGACTTGGAAAATTTGGTCGTTGACTAATTGATGAACTCCAAAGCACCGATAAGATTATTATCGCAATTGATTCAGAAAGAAAACTTGTTGAAGGGGTTAAAGAAAAAGTTGATGTAGCGTTAATTGGTGATGCATCAGATGAAGCATTTCTAAAGAAAGCTAGAATTGACAAGATTGATACTATCGTAATTGGTATTGGGGACAATATTGAAGCTTCACTTCTTATTACATCACTACTTAAAGAATGAGGACACCAAAAACTTATATGTCGTGCGATTAATGAATCACATGAAAGAATTCTAAAGTTACTAGGAGTTAGCAAAGTTATCAAACCTGAACAAGAAGCTGCAAAAATAGTTGCCGCCGAAATCATGTACCCATTCCTGTTTAACAGAGAAGTTAACATTAATGAATTCGAACCAGGATTTGCAACCGTGCGTGTAAAAATACTTAATCCATCATATCATGGACGTCAAGTTATGACATTCCAAGAAATTAGAGGACTTGCAACAATTAGTTTAATTACACGTGATGGAAAATCAATTATTCCATCAGGACCAACTGAATTAAAACTAAATGACACAATTACACTAGTTGGTAATACTGCTAAGTTAATCAACTTTGTTGAGCAACTATCAAACGAAAATCCTGCTTAATAAAAAAGAACGCAATGCGTTCTTTTTGTTTTAACCTATCATTTCAAATAAGTCATCTTCGCTTAGGATCTTAACACCAAGCTTTTTTGCTTTTTCAAGTTTTGAACCAGCATCGGTTCCACACAATAGGAAGTCAGTTTGTTTACTAATACTTGTTGAAATTTGAGCACCATGCATTGTTAGTATTTTTTCAAATTCACTACGAGGTTGATTTAGTGTTCCAGTAATTACAAACTTTAAACCAACAAGTTTAGCATCGTCTTTAACTTGGACAAGTCCAGTCGTAACCATGCTAAGACCAGCATCAATTAGTTTTTGAATTAATTTAATATTTTTATCAATGCTTAATCATTCTCTAATTGATTCAACAACTTTTGGACCAATTCCATTTATTGTAAAGATCTTGTCAAGATTATCGAGTCTGAATTCTTTAATACTTGGATAAATCTTTGCAAGTTCGGTTGCAACTTTTTCTCCAACATATTTTATTCCCAACCCAAACAATACTTTTTCAAATGAAACAGACATTGATTTTTGAATAGAAATCAGTAAATTTGAAATCGATTTATCGCCTAGCTTTTCAAGTTTGACTAAATCAGCCTTATGGTTTTTTAGTTCAAAAATATCAGCTATGTCTTTTATTAAATCTGATTCAAAGAATCTTTCAATTAGCTTTTCACCAAGCCCTTCAATGTTTAAAGCATTGCGTGATGCAAAGTGAATTATTGATGCAAGTCTTCTAGCTTTGCAATCCTGGTTAAGACAATATTGATCGACTTCATCAGGTTGAGTTACAAGAATAGAATTACATTTTGGACAGTTTGTTAACTTTTCAAAAATAGTTTCTGATCCATCTCTTAGTTCAACTACTGAATCAATAACCTTTGGAATAATTTCTCCAGCTTTCTTTACTCTTACAGTATCACCAATTCTAAGATCATTATCAAATACATAGTCAAAGTTGTGTAGAGTAGCCGCGCTTACAACAGAGCCAGATATTGTTACTGGTTTAAGTTCCGCATTGTATGTAATGCGCCCGGTTCTTCCAACTGTTCCAAAAATATTAATCATTTTTGTTTCTTGTACTTCTGCCGCAAACTTATATGCAATTGCCCACTTAGGAGCTTTTGCAGTATAGCCAATATCTTCATGTAACTTTCTATCATTTACTTTGATAACTAGTCCATCTATTTCAAAGATGTATTTACTATGTCTTTTATCTTGCATCGAATCAACATATTTGATTACACCTTCAATGTCAGTAAATGACTCAAGATGATCAATTACTGAATGAAAACCATTTTCTTTAAGACTTTCATAATCACTTGTAAGGGCTCTATTTTGAACTGGAAAGACTTGATATAGTAAAGCTTGTAAATTACGTCTACTTGATAGATATGAATTTTTTTGTCTTAGTGCTCCAGCTGCAGCATTACGAGGATTAGCTAATGGTTCTTCATCATTGGCAATCTTTTTTTGATTGATAGAAACAAAATCAGATTTATTCATGTAGACTTCTCCTCTAACCTCTTCAATTGTTTTATCATCAATATGTTTTGGTATTGAGGTAATCATCATAACGTTGTTTGTAACGTCTTCACCAACTTCACCATCACCACGTGTAACAGCTCTAACTAGCACTCCGTTTTTGTAATGAAGTGAAATAGAAAGCCCATCAACTTTAGGTTCAACTACATATTCAATTTGTTTGATATTAACAAGTTCTCTAATTCTTTTGTCAAATTCACGAAGGTCGGTTGAGTTAAATGCATTAGCAAGTGAGAGCATAGCTCTTGCATGTTTTACTTTTTCAAATTGATTTGAAACTGAACCTCCAACTATTTGGCTTGGCGAATCTTTTGTCAGTAAATCAGGAAACTTCTTTTCAATTTCAATTAACTCTTTGATTGCTTTGTCATAGACGGCATCATCAACGCTTGGTGAGTCAAGCAAATAATACTCCGCATTCCATTTGCGGAGTTTAGTTTTTAATGATTCAATTTTTAATTGAGCTTCTTCTTTATTCATGGTTGTAATAGAACACTGATATTCCAAATTTAGCAAATGAATTATTTGGTGAAACTGGCTCTAGTAAATCTAAGGGTTCTGTTGAAAGATCAATTCTTTCAAAACCAGTACTTTGATCTAGACTGTTTGCACTATTGATTGACTCAGTTTCAATAAGTAAATCTTCATCTACATTTGAATTTAGTTTAATGATGTATAGATCGAATTGAGTTTTCATAACTCCACCTGAGGTTACTAATGTTGCGCCACTATCAAGGTTTTCATCAAGTAGTTCTAACGTTTGTCTGTCTAATTGTTTTTGATAGTAGTTATCAAAATAGAATGAACTTGCAATACCTGCATTGTTACTATATATTGGAAGGCAAGTATTTGCAATACATCCTTTTGATGGATCAATAGGACTTAGGATTGGGACTTCATCGCCATCGTCATTTTCATAAACAAAGTTTTCGAACTGCACATCATAGTAATAACTATTGGTGTAGACATTTGATATGTCTCCTACAATGTAGCGATAATCACTAGTATCTGGGTCATCGTCGGTTGCTATTCCCATCATTCCCCTACTTGCAATATTTACAGCCAATTCATCAACAAGTTGTTGATCATGTCTTTGGTTGTCAATAAATGATTTCTTAGCAACTACAATTTGAGTTGGTATTGCAACAAGTAGAAATGTTGCAGCTATTACACTAATTGCGATATTTGCTCTATAAGCCCTATTAACATTTTTTATTTTGATTACATTAAATGAAAGTTCTTGAATTGTTGGAATTAATAAAACTACAGAATAAACAATTAGTAAATTTATTTGATCTCCGAAGAAGAAATAATAAAGATTAATCGAAATAGGATTTAGTACTAGTACAAACATTAAGAAGTTAAAAGTAAATAGCCCTCTCATCTTTAAAGTTTGGGTTCCATTAATACGAGTAATCAAATATGGGAACAGCAAGAATGCATCAACAATTAGTAAATAAACAATTGGTAATGACGTATATGTATTGTTGTATGTGTCATTAAGAATTGTTATGAATTGGTTTCCATATGCAAGGAATCCATTTGACAATATGAAACTATTATCAACAAGTATTAAGATAATCGCACCTAGTGAAAAGATTGTAATCATGATACCTAGTGTTACTTCTTTTGCATCAGCTGCTATTGCTCTTTCAACATCAGCTTTACGTGATGGGACCATCATTAGTCCGTAGAATAATGAATAAGCAATTATTAAAAAGATTACAAATAGGATTCAAATAAATGTTTGGAATCGACCATAGATTATTTCAAAAGTCTGTGTATCAATTTGAATAGCACCAGCTGAATAAACAATGGCCATTATCATAAGTAGAATAAGCATTCTATTTGAAGTTCACAGTACTGGTCTTCTATTGATTAGTTGTGTGACCATCATTACAAAGAAGAACGCAATCATGATAATAAAACAAGCTACAAAGAACGTTGCAAGCGCAAACCCAATTCACAAGGCAAATGAAAGATAGTCGTTTCTCATTGAATGACCTTGGAAATAGAATGTTAGAACTACGACTTGTAGGAATACAAATGGAACAGCAATACTTGTTGGTGAGTAAAATACTGATTGGAAAATGAATGCTCTAACAACTAGTGCCATTGCCATTGCTAAGAAACTTTCAAGGTAACCGTTGTTTCTTGAAAAGAACTTACTCATTTGAAGTGACGCTGCAAATAGAGTTGTATAAGTTATTAGACTAAAGAATCAATATGAAAATGTTGAAGCCTCTAAATCTCAACTAAGACATGTGATGCTAACTCAGTGAGTAGAGCTCATAAAAAGGTTTGCATAAATTGATTGATATGTAAATGATTCAGCATTAATTTGATTTGGATCAAGTATTACTTGAAGACCATCAATTAGAGTTTGACTTGAAGGGTAAATGCTTAAGTTATATATTTCATCATTAACTAGATTTACATAAAAGTCACTATCAGATTCGAAGCTATCAAAGATTCCACTAAATCAAGTTGATCCCGAAATTGAAAGGTAAACAAAATAACCAGTTGCAAAAAGAGCAATTGATGCTGGCGCTACTCTTCAGTTTCATTTTCTAAAGTTTGTGTTTTCTCTAAAGCTTCTGTTGTTGATTATGATGTAAGCAATAACACCAATGTTTTTTATTATTTCAACATAGAAAAGAATTTGAACTGAACCACTATCACTACCAAAGAGTGTTATCATCCCTATCGGTATTAGATACGATGCAAACGTAACAATAATGTAGACAATAAAACCAATTGAAAAAGTTAAATAAACGTTAGATGGAAATAGGCGATATCTTTTTTGTATGATAGCGCCAAGTCCGTAAAAAATTAGGAAGTAAAAAGACAGTGCAATAAAAACAATTGCAACTGAATCATTTGGTTGATACTCAATTAGAAAACGGTGAAGAAAATTGTTTATCATTTTTTACTAGTTACTTAAGACAAGACTTATGAAGGCGATTGAATTTACAAAGACGTGTGTCATTGTTGAAACCATTAGGTTTTCATTACTACTTACATATGAAGCACATAACACTACACTTATTGTTAAGTAAACAGGTAGATATCAAAGATCAGTAGTTTGACCTGTTCCAACTGATGCTAGTAAGTGTATTAATGCAAAGACAAGTACTGATACGATAAATCCATTTGTTCTTGTTTTAAATAGATTAAATATTGAGGCTCTAAAGACAAGTTCTTCTACAATTGGTCCAAAGATAACTACGACAAAGAATCCAACTACAAGATGAGAATTAACCATGTCTTCAACTAGTTCTTGGTTCGTGCTAGTTCCATGATCTGTTAATAGATCATCATTAAATAACGCATACCCACTTTGAACTAATACAGAAACAATAATCATAGCAACAAGGTAAATCCCAAAAAAGATGCCAGCATATTTAAAAGTGTTTCTTGCAAATTCTTTATCTTTAAATGTTTTTGTATGAGAACTAAAAAACGGTTTGGCCACAAAAACTGAAATGATAATGATTAGTAAATAAGTAACTAGAGATGAATATAGTAGCATCGAGTTGTAATTATTTACATAGATGTTATCAGGGCTACTAGGTAGAACCGGATTAATCTCACCTTCACTAATTGGTCTAAATGCAATATATAGAGTTGCAATTACTGTAACAAAAAGTAGATTAACAGTAAGATATGTAATTAGAACAGCTAACGCATTAAAGTATCTTGGCTGCCTTGTCACCTTCCAATTTGACTTTCAAGTCTGTATTGGTACATTGCTAATATTTATGTCCATAACTTAATTATTAATTATTGATTCACTATAATGAAAAAAGGACAATTATGAAATTTGAAAGAATAAGTCTTAGCTACGCATATGATGCGTTAGAACCATATATAGATGCTGCTACAATGAAAGTTCATTATGAAGCTCATCACAAAACTTACGAAACTAAGTTTTTAGAAAAGTTTAATCAAAGTGATATTAAAAACAAATATAGTAATCTTTATGATTTCTTTAGAAACATAAACAAGATTGAAAATGAAACTGATAAACAATATTTCATTAATTTTGCAGGAGGTCTACTTAACCATAATATTTACTTTGAACAGTTCATTATTGGTAAGGAAATCAAAAATGAATTCAATGTTAGCAAAGCTATTGTTAATTCATTTGGAAGTATCGAAGAGTTTAAAAGTCAATTTAAACAAGCAGCCCTTAGTTTATTCGGAAGTGGTTGAGTCTGAATTGTAAATAATAATGGCAAGATTGAAATCATTAAAACAATTAATCAAGACAATCCATTAAGAGATGGAAAATGACCAATTCTTGGAATCGATCTTTGAGAACATGCATATTATTTAAAACATCAATCGGCTAGAGGAAATCACTTTGAAGATTTCTGAATGGTTATCAATTGAGAATATGTTGAATCAAGATTTAACAATGTCAAATAAAAAAAGAGCTTTGCTCTTTTTTTTATTTAGATCATCTTGTTATTTGTTAGAACATAAAGAAGTGATGAGTGTGCTACCTCTTCATCAAGACCATCAATAGTTATTTTGATATGACTTCCTTTTATTATTCCAAGTGAAACAACATCAATAAGTTTTTTAAGATCAGCATTACCACCCGGAGTTGTAATTGTTATTTTTGATCTAAATCTAGCAGCCTCATCACAAAGTAGTTTTGAGGGATTAGCATGTAAACCTAAACTTACAATTTTTGTATCTATAACTTTCATACTATTAATTATCTAAATTACTTAAATTAAGTATGGCGCTGGTGAATAAAAAAAGAACCTGACGGTTCCTAAAATATATTAGATAATATTGTTTTTCTTTAAAATTGTTTCAACAGCTTTAAGCGCTGCATCTTCGTCTTTTCCGTTTGCTTCAATTACGACTTTTGTATTAAATTTAATAGCAAGTGCCATAATGTTCATGATTGACTTTAGGTTTGCTTTGTTACCATTTGCAATGATAACCATGTCAGATTGGAATTTTCCAGCTTCTGCAACGATTAATGATGCTGGTCTAGCGTGTAGCCCAATTTTGTCAATGATTGTTACTTCAATTGATTTTGCCATAAGGTTTATTATATTAAGGTATTTCCCTCTCTTATAATTTTATGCTTTAACTATTTTGTAAATAGGGTCTCCAGCTTTGACTTTTTGACCGTCTTTTGTGACTAGTTCAATCTTTCACATGCTTTGTAGAGATTCGTTTGTTACAACGATTGGTGTGTCAGCGATCTTCTTAGCTTTCTTAAGAACATCTAGATCAACTTCTAGTAAAGGAGTTTTAATGCTTTTCTTTGGGTTGTTTACAAGTTTTGAGCCTTGGCTAATTCTTGAGCTAAATCCGTTTCCTTGTAATTCAACAGTGTCCATTCCAACGTGAATTAGAATTTCAAAGTTTTTGACTTTGATACCGATTGCGTGTTTAGTATCAAAAATCATTCCGACTTTTCCTTTTGCAACTGGACTTGTAAGTGTTACTTTATTAACTTTTTTATCTTCACTTTCAGGAACGATTGCTACACCTTTCCCAACCATTTCCATTTTGAAAACTTCGTCTTTTAGGTTTTTTAATTCTTTTATTGTTCCAGTAACTGGAGCATAGATTATAAATTCTTTTGCCATATTATATATTCCTTCTATTAATCAATTTTATTTGTTTTTATTTTGTTTTCCAATTTTTATATGTAATTTACATTTAATAAAAAAAATAGCAATTATGCTATTTTCTTCATGAAAGCATCAACTAGCGCTGCTACTTCTGATTCTGTTTCACAATCCATTGCTTTGATTAATAGATCATGACATGCTTTTGTATCAAGTTTTGTAATTAATGATTTTGTTTTTAGCACAGCTGTTGCTGAAACTGAAAATTCATCAAGTCCCATACCAACTAGTAGTGGAACAGCTTTTGGCTCTGATGCCATTTCTCCACACATAGCAGAGAAGAATGCTTTAGTTTTCTTGATATCGTGCCCTGCACTTATTACACGGTTAAGTTTTCTAAGTAGTGCTGGGTTAAGTGGTTGGTAAAGGTATGCAACTTTTTCGCTCATTCTATCAGCAGCAAATGTATATTGAATTAAATCATTTGTACCAATTGAGAAGAAGTCTGAGTGTTTTGCAAACTTGTCAGCAATTTCTGCAGTTGATGGAATTTCAACCATGATACCAACCTTAGGGTTTCCAACTTTTTTACCTTCTTTAACAAGGTCTGCTTTCATTTGATCAACAAATGCTTTAGCAGCTTTTAGTTCATCAATTGTAGCTATCATCGGGAACATGATTCCTAGTTCACCAAATGCTGATGCTCTAAGTAATGCTCTAATTTGAGCTGCAAATACTTCTTTGTTATCAAGAGTAAATCTAACGGCTCTGTATCCCAGGAATGGGTTTTCTTCATGAGGGAATTCAAAGTAACTTAGTTTCTTATCTCCACCAATATCAAGTGTTCTAATAACTACTAAATGACCTTTCATCATTTCGACAACTACTTTATAAGATTCAAATTGTTCTTCTTCAGTTGGTCAAGCTGATGCGTCCATGTAAAGGAATTCTGATCTAAATAGTCCGATTCCGTCAGCACCAACTTCTAGAACTTTCTCAACATCTTTTGGAGCTCCAATGTTTGCAAAGACTTTAAATGTTTTACCATCTTTTGTTGTTGCTGGTTTACCAATTAGTTTTTCAAGTTCTTTCTTTTCAGCCATGAATGCTGCAGCTTCTACGTTTGCAGCTTTAATATCATCAGCACTTGGATCGATTGTTACCATTCCAGTATTTCCGTTAACAATAACTGTTTGTCCATTATTAACAAGTGTTGTAACATTACCAGTTCCAACAACAGCTGTTATTTCAAGAGTTCTAGCCATGATAGCTGAGTGTGAAGTTCTTCCTCCAATATTAGTTGCAAAACCAATTGCAAATTTTGGATCAAGTTGACTTGTTTGTGAAGGTGTTAGGTCATTACTAATAATGATTGTAGGTTCACTAATTGTGCTTAGATCTTGGATCTTAACACCAAGCATGTTTTTTACAAGACGTGTGCAAACATCTTCAAGGTCTGCCGCACGTTCAACAAATTCTTCAACTCCAAGTGATTTAAACATTGTAATGTTTTCATCATAAACAAGTCTTACAACGTGTTCTGCATTAGCACTTAGTTCTCCGATTTTTGTTTTAATTGTTTCCATCATAAATGGGTCAGTTAAGAATTGGATGTGCGCATCAAAGACCATTGCTTTGTCTGCTCCTAATTTCTTTTCAACTGAAGCCTTTAGATCTTCAATTTGCTTTGTTGAAACTACAATTGCCGCTTCATATTTTGAAACTTCTTTTGCAGCATCAGCGGTTTTTTTGCTTGTGTCTAGGACATCTTCTTTAAGAACTAATGCCTTTGCGACTACAATACCAGCTGAAACAGCTATTCCTTTTATTGCTTTCATATCTTAAATTATAAATTCAAATAGCAAAGTACCAAAAGGGAATAAAAAAAAGAGTATAAAACTCTAAATAAAATAATGGAGCGGGTGAAGAGAATCGAACTCTCAAAGTCTGCTTGGAAGGCAGGGGTTTTACCATTAAACTACACCCGCATAATGAAATTATAAATAAAAAATGGCGGAACAGGTGGGACTCGAACCCACGCGCCGATTGCTCAACCTATATCCTTAGCAGGGATACCTCTTTTCCAACTTGAGTACTGTTCCAAGGTGCAACAAATCTATTGCATTCCTATTATAAGGCCTTTGAATAATCAAAAAA